>VXAU01003099.1:26067-218744 GCA_013399695.1 Formicarius rufipectus | reverse complement strand
CCCCCCCCCCCCAAAGAGTCAATTTCTCCTGTTTCCCAGTGCACAGCAAGGCTGGGCATTTACATGTGAACTAGCAGCAGTAACACAGTGGTAGTTGTAGTTGTTGGTGTGTGCAAGTTTAGCTGCAGTGATTTGCACTTTGGGAAAGCAAAGCTGATTGTCTTGAATGATGTGGCAATTGTGATGACTGTGCCTGAATCCCTTGGCTCTTACCATGATGAAGGAGCTTGTATAGGACTGTAAATAGTTTGAACTGAAACAGACCTCTGCAAGTCAAAAGGTTCAGTTGCATACCCCAAGTAGGCCACCTTTAGAGATAAATCAGTTTGGTCTTGTAGACATGGATTGTAGAACAACTGAAGCATATTGGGAGTCTGAGTATTTCTTCAGGCTGTGGGCAGAAGTAGAAGACACTTTTAGTTTAGTATCTGTAAATGTAAAATTTTGGCACATGACTTGATCTTTAGCAGTCCACTTTGAGTTTCTTGTTCAGTTACACATCAAATAGTTCCTAAGATAGATGGATCTTACACCGAATTGTTCAAAAAACAATAGCAAGTCAGTACTTGCTACGTTTGTGATTAAGATTTTTTGTAGGTAAGAGTTGTCATTTTATACTTAATGGAAAAACAACATGTTACTCTTTGTATATAGTGTTTTCAAATACATTTCGTATAGATTTCAACAAGATTATATTACAACATAAAAATGCAGCTTTTCCTCGATTCTTAGAAAATACCTCTTGCTTCAAAAGGAGAAAAACTGATTATGGTGTTCCTCAAATTAACCTATTTTTGTGGTAGCTAGTGTTTAAATTCAGTATACTTGTAGGGCATGCTGTGCTTTGTTTTCATTCTGAATGAAAGCAGAAGTAGTTGTACTGCTTAATAAATGGAACTCCCTTTAGAAAACCTAAATCCCCAAAACATAGACTCTGAATGCCGTATTTAAAACTTTAGTCATACTGTAGATGATACAGGCTTTTAGAAGCTGCTTTTGTTAAGATTTTCTGGTGTATTTTATCCTTTTATTTTACTCTGTATTTTAGACCATATGCTGGCTTTTACATCAATATTTTTATATCAATATTTTTACATCAGAGAGAAGTCATAAGTTTCAGAAAAAGATGAGCACCAAAACCTGGCTCATAGAAAAACATCATGAATCAATTAAAGCTGGATGTTAAAAGATGATTTCTGATCATAGGATGAGAAAAATTCTGAAACACCTTCTGTTTTGGTTAGTAATGAAAAGCATTATCACTACTTTTAAGATGAAGCTTGGTCAATTTGGGATTGTCTGATACAGTCATGATGGCAAAAGGCTGGGCTCTTTCACTGTTTATAGACCCTTCAGTCCCACATTTCTAAATCCAAGATATATTAAAATACTCAGAATTTTTGATTTTGGCTGCATTTGTTGACACTTTGAAGAATGTTTTCAGTAATATAAGAGTTTCTCTTCATTTTCATTCTGGTTTAAGGGAGATACAATGTCCAGCATCTCATACAGTGTACTTTATGCCAACAGATGACAACACTAAATTACTATATAAATGGGAAAAGACATTCCTGATAGATATGTGTATTTGTATGGCTGGGAGACATTTACGAATGGTCACAGCACAAGTCGGCACGTGAGCTGGCTTATACTTGTTGATTAAGAAAATCCCAGTGTCTTCGACAGAGAGCAGGAGTCGTTTGTGTTCCAGTATTTCATTATGCAGGGCAACGAAGCAGTGAGAGATTGATTCTGCAGAGCATATGAAGTGACCAAATGCAGTATTTTCAGTACAGTAATACCTCTAACTAAGGTAAGTTAATGCACTGAGCATTGATGTGGCACCCTTTCCACATCTTAGGTTTGTTATGAGACTTCGGTGATACAAACCAGAGGGTTTTTTACCTCTGTCAGGTTCGTTTTAAACTTATACCCAACTCACTTGATTTCTTTTCTTTCCATGAAACATCATGTATCATGTGATGAGAACATATATAACCTTTGTTGGATTTTAGCAGCGTGTGTGATTAAATTAAGACTATTTTATTGAAGTATATAAACTTCTAATAGTCTTTGGCCTTAATGAACTGTATACTCTCCAGCCTATGGAACCTGGCATCATATGCTCTGTGAGGGAATGCTGCTGGCTTATGTTGTAGTTTCAGTTTTAATCCCACTGGCCAGTGACCTGGAATTAGCTCTATAACCCAGCAAAAGAGAATTTGCCATTTGAGCTTTCCAAGTAGATTTTTGTAGTCCTTTCCAAGTAGATTTGTGTAGTCTGTCTAAGAACAAATAGATTACCAAGGGATTTGATGTGGCATGTACTGCTAATGGGCCCTTAGTGCTGCAACAGCAGAACAAAGCAAAAATATTCTTTTAGGTGCTGTTGGAAATAAAGAGATATTGTCACAGTGAATTTTACACAGGGACTCTTCTGCATTTCCAAGTAGTGGCACTTCATGGACAGTCACTGAGGCATCATTTCCTTGCAGCTTAAAATGCCAGGCAGATGATCCTGTTTGGGATGTCCATTTCCAGATGCACAGCACTGCTCCATCTTCTGTGCTAAAGTGGTTCTTGTCTTATTTCATCTCATCAAGTTACCAGAAAGTATTTGGATGGAGAATCACATCTGTTTGCTGTCAGCAGTCTCAGGTCGTGGTTTGATGCTGTGGTTAAATCATTCTAATGGCCAAGTGTTGCCATGAGAACAGGTCCAGCCCTCTTCCAGTCTGGACTCCCCCACTCTTGTTGAGTGTGCTGGTTTAGAGTTAAACCGGCAGGAGAAATGAATCCAACTCAGAATGGAATTGCAAGTCAGAATAACAATTTAATAGAAGATCACAAAATACACTGATATAGAAGGAAAAATTTGTTTGTGCCACAAAAAACAAATGTACAGCCCAGCACAGCGGGGCACGAGCAGATTGGAGCTCACCAACCCCTGTGCTGAGCACCATGTGCTTATATTCACTTGGGCTCAGATGGGAATGCCCAGTCCCTCCCCCAGGGCAGAGACTTTCAAAATGAGTGAGTAATTTACCCTGTGAGGTGAACAATGGCATATTTTTGGCATCCCTGATTGCCCATTAGCAGACATGACCCCTCAGGTGGTTGTGGAGGCAGGAAAACTTCCTTTTTTCACAGAAGTTCCTAAACACCCATCTTGTAGCCCAAGGGGTCAGATGTGCCTTAGGCAACTGCTGCAAATGTGCCATTGTGAGCAGTTCATGAGAAAAATGGCACAGAGGGTTTAGAATACACACCCACACAGTGACAAACTGATCCTAGCTACTATAATTGGGACATTGAGCATCACCGCAGGTGTAAGGCAAGCAGCAGCAGCATGTGCCTGAAGTAAGCCCATCTATTTCATGAGAGCAGAGTCCAGTCAGGCAGTGTCAGACTGTCCCTGCAGTAGGTGCTGCTCAGCTGGTTGGTTTGTTCGGCAAGTGTGACACCGAGAGCTCTGCCAGTGACCCCTGCAGTGCCGGGGCTGTGCTGGCAGCGGGGCAGGATCCTGAAATGGGTTCAAGGCAGTGTCCGGTATTTGTTGCAGCATTCCCTGCTTTGCAGAACAGTAAAGCACATGACATAAGATGCTCGCTCACTTCTTCTCCAATCTGAACTTGGATTACTCTTTTAATGAGACAAAATGTGCAGTAGTTTATGTTAAGCAAATTATAAAACTGAGAAAGGAAAGTTATCTGGCGTAAGTAAATAAACTTGAAGCTGTGTATTTGATAAAGTGCTGTTGTTAATGAGCTGGTTTTTAAAAGGAAATGTTTCAAATAAGAGGAAAAATAATAAAATTAGAGATTGCTCTTGGCTCTGTAAGAATTTGGTGAAATTTATTTAAACTGTTAAATGAAAATTTGTTTTGAGGTATTTGGGAAGAGTAATTTTCTATTTACAGCAGGGACTTCAGAAAACACCTCTCAAAAGAGTGTAAACAAATTATTATTTGCCAGAGAAGAGCAAAATGTAAACTCCCAAAAGCAAATGTCTAGTAAATAAACAAGCACATTTTAAAAAGGCCAAAGCAGCTTACTTCTGCTGATAGAAAATACTGAAACAGATCTTCCTGGGAACAGATTGCTTTTTTTTTTCTACTTCTGTTGGTATGAATAGAAGCATAATTCTCAATATTTTGTAGCAAACTTGGTAGCTGTTAAATCAGAAGAGCTTACAAAACCATGATTTTTCAAAATTTCAGTGTTATTGCTTGTGATAAGAGGAAAAGAAAAACAGTTCTAAGAGACATTTACTTCCATGTGTTTGTTCTTGTAAAATCACGTTTAAAGTATTGCCCTTTAGTTTGGGCTGAACTGTCACTATCTCGGGAGATCAGGAACATCTCAGGAAATTTCACAGGGAAAGAATTTTTAAAGATTGCTAAATGTTTTGTAGAGAATCCAAGTGCCATCTTTTAAAGAAAATAAAGTGATTTTTAAGACTTTAAATGGCTATGGCATTTCACAGTTTCTTCAGTGGAAGAGTTGTCCTTTCATGCTCCATGAATATCAGCCCAGCAGTGGCTGAAGGCCTCTCTACAGAATACCCTGATCAACCACGTCTGCTCTTGTTGTCTTTGCATTTATTTGGTTCCATTAATAAAATGCTTCAGTAGTTATGAGTTCCTTGAGAAAGGCTTTGTAGTCCTTAGACAGGAAACAGGTATGTTTGCAGTTCCTTGTGTATCCTTGACCATTTTTCCTGTGTACAGTTCAAGGAGGACAATACACTTCTCATTCTTAGATACTGTCTTTCTAAGGATCCTAATGGTATTGCCCTCACAGTGCATTGTTTTGTTAAAGGACATTTTTGTGCTTTAAATGAGTCCAGTCAAATTATGAGTATCCGTTTGCCCTGTCAGGATTTAATTTGCAGAATTTCTGCTAAGAGTATTTTACAACCCATAACACATGGCACTCTTTCCCACATGTTATACTATTCTTTTTCATGTTGCAGCTACTCACAATTTTGTGGGTTTAATTCTCTATCTTGCCCATCTATTTTTCATTATTCTTACCTATTGGTGAAATACTTGCTTTTAAAATTTTATGTGCATAAATATTACCTTTTATTTATCTGAAATTAGTCATTGTAGTTTGATTCAGATCACTTGAGACTGTTTTATATGTAGCTGTTAAGATGACAAAAGTATTCAAAGTGAAAAAGTGACTAAGTCTTTCATACACTTCTGTTGGTGAAAGCAAAATGTACTGATTCCATTTTTATAACATATGCCTTGGTATGTTCAGAAAATCTGGTTTCCACGTTGTGCCTATGAGCAAATAAAGATGAGGGTGTCAAACTCAGGCCCTCTGCTGTGCTGCTCTCTGCAGGCACACATCACCATTCCTTTGCCAATTAGTTTGTGTGCAGAATCGAGTCCTGCAGTCTCTGCAAGGTCATGGCTGTGACTTTGCTTTCTCATTCATCCTGGCATGGCTTTCAATCTGCGGTCAGAAAAGTCAGTATTTTTTTGTTGGGATGTTTTTCCTGATTTCTACCATGAAATCTGAAAAAACAAATTGGATTGCTCAAAATTTTTTAAAGCTTCTTCTGAAGTTAAAACTTCTGAACTTTAAGATGTCTTTTGATGGCTGAACAGAAATGCTCCTTTACTTTCAGGCAGTTTGCTATATATGAATCCATTTGGAGAGCTGGTAAATTACTCTATTTTTGATTGCTTAAATGCTTTATTAGTTGCAAATAACAAATTACAATTTTAGGTTTGCTAAGAAAGATAGTTTTGCCTAATAAAGCAGATAGAAATAATTTTTATAACATGCTTTTTTTCCCAATACACCTTTTGATAAATGCTGTAGAAAAGATTTTGCTAAATATTTGGTACAGACAATAAATCCATGTTCCTTAAAAAGGGCAGTTCTAAAGAATAAAAGAGAGAAAGTCAACTATAAAATTCTTTAGAAATGTGGAAACATTTCATTAGCACTCTCCCACCTCTACTCACAGAAACTGGGCAGCATTTCAAGTCGTTGGTACGTATCCATTATCCCAGTCCTCTCAGAATTCTTTTGCAGAAATATCTCATTGAGTTTTGCTTAGTGTGGGCCTGTGAGGGTTACCCAGGAGTTCTGTGTGATGATGCTAGTTTTGTACAGGGTTATTCTTTACATCTACTTAGTATTTTCTCAGAGCTCGAATAGTACATATTTATAGGATAAGCATGCAAAACAAATGGCATCCTGTTGTAGTCACCTTACTAGAAAACTAAATAACTAAGCAGCAGATGTGAAATCATAAACCATATTTCAGCAGAGTAGACTATTACTGAGATATTAACACCTGCATACATGTAGACAGTAATAGAACAAAAACTTCTGTTTTAGTCTGATAGTTAATGGTTCAATATTGAGAAATATTGCTTGCCACCCTCCCTGGACAAGAAAATACTATCTGCTACTTAACATCATATTTGGTATGCAAACCTACTTTGATGCTCCTTAGGCATTTATTCTTTACTGGAGTTTGGTTTTGATGCCTGTTCAGAAAAGAAATATAAAGCTATCATTGAAAAGAAAGTAAATCTGCTATTTGTAGCACCTGTCAAACCTAACCTGTCCATATGAGCCAGACATACAATGAGTAGCAAACCTTTAATTTTTAATGCAGGCTATGTTTGTATAATTCAACTTACTGCTTTCATGTAAATTTATCACTTCCCTCCCTGCCATACTTTCTGTATATGAAGCAATTATTTGTCTGGTTTACCTTCCTTCATCTTTTCTAATTTGTTGAGAAAATTCACTTAAAACAGTCATAATTGTCTTGAGCTTATCGGTCTCCCTTTAGATATGTATGGTTTTAAAATGTGCATGAGAAATGTTATTGCACTTCTCATTTTCAGGGATGAAAACCTTATTATCTCAATCTTCTGTTAATAATTGTCTTTAGCTTTATCATTGTCTCTTAAAAAAATAAATTACTGATCATGTTCACTCAGTGTGAGTGAACTTGACAGAGTTGTATTTGAAGGCTCAAGAAATCCAAAGGGCTTTTGCAGCTTCTTTAAGTGGGTCTGCCGAGGGATTTAGTGAAATTGGCAATAATGGAGTCATACCAACAGCAAATTACAGACATCACTGAGTGTCTTCCCAAGCAGATCATACACTGTTTAATCCCCATTTCCTTTGCCTGTGTAATTTAGGGTTGGCTGACAACCATCTGCTTGACTCGGCATAGACAGAACACAGTGGATGCTCTTGAACTTTGGGGGAGGGTTAGTGTTGGAATATTTATGCATCAGCTGAATACATCTTTTATATATATATAGATAGATATATCTCCTCATTTTCGCAGTTTCTTTGATGTGCTGTTAAGTGATCAGTTGGTTTTTATGGCTTTTATACCAGAATCTTTCTGTATGGTCCCCTTTTTCCTTACCTCTTCTCACACCCACAAAAGTTGGTTTGTAGAGAAGCCTTCATTCTGTCCTTTCTTATGTTGAGCGTTCAGGTTCAGATTCTGGATTGCCTTCAGGCTGATTTGAAAATGAAAAGTGTATCTCTAGAAATGGAGATTGGTTTCAGTACTGTGTGTCACACCCATGTTTACTTCTGTGGGCTCAGAAATTGGTATCAATGTTTTAGTCATGAAATGTTTGATTCTTTGAGGGAGTCTCAGCTGAGGGCTCTGTGCTGTAGAGATTGCTTCTCTTCCTCCTAAGTCTGACAATGGCCACATAAGTCAAGCTGAACTCTTGGGGTACGTATCTGACTTGTGTTCTCTGGTACCCAGCCAGAAAGCAGGATAAAGGAACCCTCACAGAGCTCTCTGCTGACACAATTACACTGCTCCCCATTTGTGAGCAAGCTTGGCTATGATGTGATCATGTAGTGTCCAGACTGCATACTTTTCTAAGTTTGACTTGATCCTGAACTGAGTGACACAGCAATCTTTTGGGTTAACTCTGTGTCATTGATTGAAGATCCTGGGTAATTTTTGGATGGCCAAATGAATGCAATTTGGCAAGAATTACCTATTGAGTCTGGAGTACAATTGTTGCCTCTTACTTATTAGTTAAGCTTGTATTTTGTTCATTAGCAGTGTTATGTAGCCACATCTAAAAATGAAAACGAAAAGAGTTTTGTTTTTCTCTACGTTTTTCCTAGTTATGTTTAGAACTTGACGCTGCCTGGCACAGAACTTGTACTGTACAGTCTCCAACGGCCTTTCAGAAAGGCTTTTCAGGCTTTGTTGACCCATTTCCTGGATTAGTCTGGCTAAGTATTGGATTATTTTGTCTATTAAGCTTTTTCTTGTGTCCAGTAATTCAAGAATGGCATATTGAAATAATAATGTGTTCAACTAATTTGGTTACCAAATCCATGTTTATAACTCTTTACAAAAGTCTGAATAAGTAAGTGATAGTATTTTGATTTCATGCAATATAGAGGACAGTTAATTTGTCAAGTACACTTTGTGTTCAGGGGTTTTTTTTTTTAATCATGCTTAAATAAATACTTAAATTTTAGAACAACAGGAAGCAGGCAGAATGATACATTTGTTGATGTAGGATGTCAGATAATTTAGTACAAATTACAGATTCTTTAAATACTTGAAAACAGTGAAGGTCAGGAAGCCTCCATTCAAAATTTTCCAGCGTATGTATAATATTTTACAGGATGTCTGTCTGTAGACTGCAAAAGAGTAATCTGTAAAAATCAACTTGTTTGTTGTTTTTCGTGTTGTCTATTTATGCCCTGACAAATGAGCATCGGATGTAGTGCAGAGACTGCAGAGCAGTGTAGGGTTCAAGGTTACGGACAGGCACGATTGTGTCTTGCAGCATGAGGAAACTGGCCTCAGGCTATTCAGAATGGTTTGTTTGCAGTAAACAGCTTGCAGGGCTTGAAACAACACCTTGGTGGCTTGGTCAAATCATTTCATCAAGTGTTTCAATGGTTTGGAAAAGGAAAGTAGTCAGAAGTCCTACTGTGTGTAATTTGGTTGATTCTATCAGATGAAAGTTTCTTTCACAGTCATACTGCTATATTCCTGAAAACATGTATTTCAGAGTATGTGTAGAGCAATAGTTTTGTACTGAGTTAGTGGCTGTCATCTTGAAACTAAGAAAACTCCAGATTAGATGTCTATGTTGTACACTTGATTTTATTTATTTTCTATTCTTCTATATTGTACACAGAGCATTAAAAAAAAAAAGAAGAAGAAAGCAAGGAAACGAGCGAGAATGAAAACACTGGTATCGAAGAAGCTGTCTGGGCTGTACAAATTTTTCAGTCAGTGAAATGATTTAGCCTGGGTTTCACTGTCCAAATGTGTTTTCAGGCTGAACAACCTGTTTTCAAGAAGTTGGTCAGTGTTCATGATTAACTTCTCATTGGAAGAAAGTTTCTCTTATGCGAAAAAAAAAGCCCCAAAACAAAGCCCAGCAAGGTTTCTGAACCTCTCCTTAGATACAAATTTAATATTTCTTAGTATTCAGGAAAGAAGTGGGTAAGAGCCAAAGAAGTTCTCACTTTAAACTGACTTTTGGGAACAATGCTTTGGTGATGGTTTTTAGATAGTTATGTTATTTCTTGTGATTAAGGCATTTATAAATGAGTTGATTACATAGAACAAGTCAAATAGTCTCATTGTGGAATATTCATTTGTATTGTTGTTACCTTGCTAAAATGGAAATAATTTTGTTTCCTGATGCATCCACACAAGATTCCTAATGTCTTTTTGTCTGTTTCTGCCAAGATAAAGCCATTTTTTGTGAGGTGACTTTCTGCTTTTTATGCATTCAGAATGCAGAAAATGGTCAAGAGAATGTAGAAATAACATAGATGGAGATTGAAAATTCTGGGTTCAGCTTGAAACCTGGAGTGGACCTGATGGTTTGGGCATGTGGCAGGGATTGCCTGACTGGAGAAGCAATGCTTCTTTTATTTCTGACACGTGAGCAGTTGGCCAGTGAACTTCCTCTGCAGATTTATGAGAGATGTGTTTAGATGCCCTTAGTTTTGTTCTCTTCCATATGTTCTGCAAAAAAAGCAAATCCAGGGCTGCATCAGGTGCATTCATATAACAGTAAACATTTCAAATTCATGGTCCCTGGCCAGTTAAAATGTAGTGAACATCTGGGAGACCATCTTGTAGAGTGTAGTGAATACATTTACAGTTACATATTTTGCTATGTGGCATCAACTTTATCTATGGGAAATAGTTGCTAGAATCAGTCACCTTAAATATCAAATGATGTTGGTGCTGATTAAGCTGTGCTGAGAAATGCCTTTGTAGAATCAAACTCAAGCTTTATCTGTAGCCACTAATATGCAGCAAAACCAGGCTCATCTCCCCAGTGAAACTATGAAAACCTCACAAACTGTATCATCACCACTTAGTAATTTAAATAAACTGTGTTCCCTTGAACAGACATCTAGAATTTTCTGTAACTTGAAGGCATTTACAAAATCCGTTTCTCACAGTGATAAAGACGAAAATCAGACAGACATACAGTTTAACCCTGTATGAAAGCATGAAGATCCACCTGGATTATCTGTTCAATAGGGTATCATTTTAGTAGTCCCTGGGAGACAGTGTGATCTACAGCCACCATGTTCAAATACTGGGAAGTAATTGCATGTGTCCTCCTTATACATTAGCAAAGTCCTCGTTTACTCTTCATTCATGGATTTGTTAGTGAAATTTTTACAAAAGTGCTCAGTTGTTATGTATTCTTGAGAATTGTGTATTGTTCTGGTATCTGATGAGGAGGCCTATATTCACAAGAGATTTCAAATGGAAAATGCTGATACCGAGTTTTAGGACTTTTAGAGGAAGTATCTTAATTCTAATACCTTTAAATTTTTCAATTATTCAATTCACAGCAAAATAATATCATACAACTAAAAATGCTATATTCTTACACAGCTTGATTTCAACTGGATATTCTCAGTATGGGAATGCTTTAATTCTTTGCAAAACCAGAGTTTAAAGTCAGTAACATCCAGAAAATATTTTAGAACTGTTAACTCTCAGCATAGACCTGAGTTTTAGGATGTGCAGAACAGAAAAAAACATGTCTTTCAAGAGTTGTTAGTTATAACTATTTTGATCAATGAAGGGCTTTTTTAGAGCATTTCATTGTATCACGTTGTGAACACTTGAGAATCTTTTTGATGTTACTTTCCTCAGTAATATCTGCCAAAACATTATGGATTTGTAGAGGATTGTTTGAGAATTTTTGTATCTGATTGTAGGAAAACATTGTCAGATGTTTAAGTAGTAAATATTCCTAAATGTCTTAAGAAGGTACTTGGTGTGGAATGAAACAGTGAAAAATACCCACTCAACTTGAGGAAAAAAAACGTTAGTTTAAAACAAAACAGTCTTTAAAATTGTCTAAGTTTAGAGGAACTTAGGAAATTTGTTGGACTAGAAAACTAAAGAAGGAGACAAGCCTCCTTTAATTTCAAAACAAATTTTAATTAGGGTATGATAAATGGAAGGATAACAGTTCTTAGCTATAATATATATCTATATATGTATTCAGGATAAACAAAACAACCAGGACTAAATGAGTGAAAAACCCCTGAACCAAACCCTTCCCCCCCCAGTCTCTGGCTCCGTCGGGCACAGTGGTATTTACGGACAGTAGGTGATGAGGTTGCTCCTCGGCCGCCGGTGCTGAGCTGCCCCCGGTGGAGTGGGGTAGAAAAAAGCTTTGGTGTCCCTCTGAGACTGTCGAATCCCTCTGTGGGGGTCAGTGGGAAAAAACCACTCAGGAAAGAAAAAAACAAAAAACAAACAAACAAAAAAAACACCACCAAAAAGGCTGGGATCCTCTTCCCTCGGCTTGTGGCTTGTTGGCCTCTGGGCTGGAGCCTCCGATGTGAAGGCCCCTCACGTCTGGCCCGGCCGCCGCTGGGCTCCCTCAGGAAAGCCCGATGCAAGGGCCCCGGCTGGTGATGTCATCTCCCTCTCTCTTGGGCACAAGGAACTCCACAAATCCAGGAATTGGGAAAAAAAACATGAGGAAAACAAGGAAAGAAACTGAACTTAGGCAGAGTTTTCTCCCTGAACCGTCTCTCCCCGCTAACTGGAACCCCAGAGTGTCTCCTTCCCGCACCCCAGTGAATTACCAGTCACCAGGTAACGCCTTGCTTCCTTTGTTAGAGGCAATGGATGAAGATAGGCCCATTCGCCCCTCATTCTGGTGGTAGGGGAAAGAAAAATTCCACTAGATTCTAGAACTATAACAGAAATGTTCTGGGAAAGGAACAAGGGCAGTTTTGTATAAAAGAGGTTTTTAAATTCCTAGAGAGATGTTTTTAAACAGGCAGCAGATTCTAACTTTGTGTTCAAATAAGTAGTACCCCCCATGCATATACTCAAGAAAGGACACTATGTCCAGTCAGCTTCTAGCCATTCACTGCTGAGTGCTGTTTCATTCACAGAGGAAACTGCTTGGACTTCTTTAACACCATCCTTACATTGTGCTAGTAGAAAACACACTGCTTTGTAATACACTATATTAGTTATGCCACTGAAAACAACAGCAAGTGTTTGCAGCACTAACTTGCTGAGCCTGATGACAAAGCCTTCTGTCCTTGAGTCCTCTCAAGCCTTGGGTTGTGTGAGTGTCTACAGGAATCTTGGAGAATGGAATTTGAAAGCACAAGTTATTATGTTACTGTTTGATGTTGATCCAAAGAATTAAGTCCTTTTTTGTTCAAGAGCCCTGACTGAATCCTTGTCCCTTTATGTGTGTGAGTTAAGCTTCACTCCAGTGAAGAAAATTTGCATACACAGTAGAAGAAAAAAAGATTTATCAAAACATGTAGTAAAAATTACTTAAACAAAACAAAGTGTTAATTATCATATAAATAGAGTGGCTCTCCATAGTCACACTTCTTATTGGGAAGATTACTGTAAGATAAGCAGTAGCTTTCTGAAGGTAATACTGTCTGTCTTACTGATAACACAAGCCATGTCCTCCAGGAAACATCATACATTCCAGCATATTTCAGGAAATTTCATAAATTTCAGCATATCTCACATCTCAGACATGTCTGCTTCTCAGGATGGGACTTTTTCAAAAGGAAATATATTTTTGGTTTTCCCTGAAAGCACGTGGCTTTGTCTCCTAGGTACTGTCTTAAAAAAATCCTCAAAGCACCCCATCATCTGACTCGTGAGTCTTACCCTAAATCTAGTGGGGCTTGTTTAAACGGCCACATCTTCCTAATGACACATACTCTCCCTCTGCCCTCTTATAACCTTGTGACTCCTAGAATGCTCTCCATGGATAAAGGATGAATGTATTCACTGGGAAGTCTCTGTCATTTTCTTTTGAACTCAGCAGTATGATTTTATTATTTTTCTCCCTGCTTGGAGATACAGAAAGGTTTAGAAGTTAAGCCTGGATCAGTGACCAGATTTGAACACTGGATACAGAGAAGGCTGTGCAGAAGATACACGTAATACTGTTTGAAGTCATTATTGAGCTTTGCAGGGATTTGTGCTGACAAGTGGAAATCCTTGAAAGTGCATTGAAAGGGATGTGTAATGCAATGTATTTGAAATGTAGAAATACATTCAGGTAGTACTTTAGCAACCTGAATAACATAAGGAAGCTGCACTCGTTAAATAAAAGGTAGAAAAATTTGGAACTTTGCAATTAATGCAGTTACCATATGCTTTTTGAAATTTCCTCCAGAAAATGGTACTTTTTTATGTAATTCTGATTCTTTTGGCATGCTGTTACAGTTCTTTCTTATTATTTTATTTTTTTCAGGAATCCAAAATGTACTCAGCTTGTTCTGTGCCGTGCTCACAGAAAATAAGGTTCTGTTTCACTCAGCAAGTTTTCAGAGGCTCAGTGATGCCTGTAGGGCTCTGGAGTCTTTGATGTTTCCCCTCAAATACAGGTGAGTTGAGTACTCATTTTATAACACATTTTATAACTTCTGTTACATTGTACTAAACAAAAGGAGTAGTGCTATATTTGTTCAAATAAGCAAAGGTTTTCATGACCATACATGCAATTCCTAGTCTGTACACATCATTAATACAAGTCTGATTGCATCGTGGCAGTGGAAACAGTTAAGGGAGAAACATCCTATCTACAAATCCCGTGGAAATCCTACTCACAACATCACTTGGGTGGTAACACTTGACAGTGATGATCCACGAGTAAATCGTGTAAAAGTTCTGGAGGAGGTCTAGTAACAGCCTGCCAAGAAGTAAGAGAGTGGCAGAAAACAGTGGGGTCGTGCACTGAAACAGGGGAGAGGGAAGTATGCAGGGAAAACATGTTTTATTCTGAGGATAATTAAGGAGTGAAACACAACCTATGGAACTTCTATCCCTGTAGGCTTTCAGGATCAGCTGGACAGAGCCCAGGACAACTTAATCTGCATTCACTCTTGACCCTGCTTAGAGCAGTAGGTTGGATGAAATGGTGTCCTGAGGCCCTTCATACCCTGAAAGACTGTAGCTCAAAGATAACAGCTACATTAGTGTGTCATAGTTTTAAGTCACTGACAAATGTCCATCAGAGGGTGAATTTAAGTCAGCAAATTGATCTAAAAAGCCACATGTGGATGCAGCCTTTTGAACTGGAAAACTGAATGTCAAGGTGTTTGGTTTTTAGGAAGAAGACATACAATTCTGACTCACTTGTTTCAAACTATGCTTGTTTTATTTAAAATATTTCAGAGATGGGCTTCATTTTAATATAGAATTGGAACAAAAAAGTTGAAAACGTTTTGGAATGCATTTCTTAATGCCAGAATAGTAACTAATGTCAACTTTTAATAACTGTAAATTAGGTGTTGAAATGCACTGATCCATTTAGATCCAGCTTTTCAATGTTGCTTTCCTGAAAAGACTGAGCTTTTTAAATTATCAGTTCAAGTAAACAATACCCAAAATAGTGTTCTATACATAATATTTAGTTGTCATTTCAATATCAAAGCAAAATATTTCATGCAAAGATTTCTTATTAATTATATTTTAGAAAAGGCTGAGTTGTAGATGTCTGGCTGAAAAACAAGCCACATTTTTAAAATGAAGGTATTATCCATAACTTTAGTGTCCCTGGCTACTTAAAACTGTTGGACAAACATAAGGTACACATAACGTAACTGTTACAAATATAAATAGGCTTCTCCTATTTTGAAAAATAAACTTGTTTGCAAGAAGTTGTAGATGTTATAATAGATTATGAAACTTACATGACATACTCTTTTAACAGCCTGGTACTTTATACAGAATTATTTAATCAACCCTTTAATCTTCTATATTTTTAGAATAGTTATTTGTAATAAATTTAATATATAACAGGAAGATTTTTTTTTTTGAAGGAAAAAAGTTGCCCTGTGTGAAAGGATAGTCAGAAGCTTTTATTTTATTTATTCTTTTCACAGTTACCCCTACATTCCAATTCTTCCTGCACAGCTATTGGAAGTTCTCAGCTCCCCAACACCTTTCATCATCGGTGTACATTCTGTGTTTCGCAATGACATTCATGAGCTTGTAAGTATGTCTGGCCAGCTCATTCATGGTCACAGTGTCTTTTGTGGTGCTCACTGCAGAAATGTTTGTATGAGCAGTTCATGTGCATTTAAAATATTATTGTGGAAAGCAAACAAGACAGTCAGGAGAAGAAAACTGAGAAATAGCATCAATTTGTTTGTAAATGCATGGAGACCATACAGTAGAGGAGGGCAATTATTCTATTTTAGTGCAGGATGGGGAGGAATGGATCCATTTCCAGCATTGTCATCTATTTGTTTTGAGTTTAGGATTTTAAATACTTCTATTTTGTCCTTTTTTAAGCATGTGCTTGGAGAAACTGAGCCAGAGTTACAAGAGGTGCTTAGAAACATGTAACTTTACTTATAGTTGCCTTCACTGTGTTCTTTCACAAACAATCAATTAAATATCTTGAATCGCTGAACACAGACCTGGAGCATCCAAAACAAAAGTCACTTTTGAAAGATTGGCCTCATTTCACTTTCTTTGCTTTGCATTCATTCTTCATGGCTATATGCAGTAATAGAAAGTATTTGGAGTATTTTCTTTATCAAAAGCATTCTGTATGTTGAAGTTAGTACCTGTTTAAATTTGTTTATTTTTACTTAGGTGAAACTTGAACTGTTTTGTTTTTCAACTGTGCTCGCAGTTTGCACTACCAGTCACGTGTTTGTCCCTTACAGTTGGATGTAATCATAGCAGACCTGGATGGAGGAACAATTAAAATTCCTGAATGTATTCATCTGTCTCAGCTACCAGAGCCGCTGCTACATCAGACTCAGATGGCGCTTTCTCTAGTATGTTTTGCTGCAAACCCCATTTTCCAACCTCTCACCTGTTTGTAAATCTGAATTTCAGTATTGCGCTTTCGAACACACTGGAAGTGAGATGTAAAATTATGATTCATGCCAGCATTCCTGTTTTTAGAAGAGTTTGTTATTTGAAGTTAGAGTTAATGTAATCAATAATTTAATGCTACAGTGTATTTTTCATTATTCAGGAGACAGGTAGTGCTTTTTCCTTCTTAATAATGATTTTTAGTAAGAGTATTTCAGCAGCATTGCTACCATTCAGTTTTGCTGCTTTTCTGTTTTTATAAATTCGTTTCAACTGTGCATTATCTTGAAATTTAACAAATGAATTACCATTTAGTCTTATACTTTATTTGTGTGATGCACCTATTTCACTATTCAAGAATGCTGGATTCTACATTGGGGAATCACCCGAAAAAGGTCACTTTGTTTTTTTGCTGTCATTGTAATAAGTTAGCAGTCACTTTATTTGGAAGCTTCTCAGCAAGTCTTTGAATCTTAAAAAGAAGAATTATCTGTCTGTTAATCTGCTTCAGATTAATTGACTCCAGAGTCTCTGTGAGTACTGACTGGCTTCATACACTGGAACAGGAGTTTTTTGGTAACACACTCATTTAGAGAAACCTGAAGTTGTGAAGTTAATCCCACCTTTATTTCCATATAGTTTTCCTAATTTAACTCAGTCTGCTGCTTGAGGTACTTATTATCAGTGGCTATTAATTTGAGAAAGAAGAATAAAAGTAATTTATCTTTTTCTCAGCAAAATGAGGAAAAAAAAATTTGTTTAAAATCCTCTCTAGGTTTTGCACCCTGATTTGGAAACAGCAGATTATGCATTCCCTCCCCCACGAACAGCTTTATCACACTCAAAAATGCTGGTAAGATTTCTGTGTTATGTCTGACTTTCTTAACTGGAAAACTGTTGAAATTTAACTTTCTTTTAAGGATTTCTCCTTTTTGGGATTTTTTTCCTGTATACTTTATAGTCCTATTGGTGTAGCAAAGAAATGCATTTTGCCCTCTAATAGCATTCTAAAGCGTTAGAAGTTTTATAAATATGTTTTTATTTACATGGGAGCACCTAATTTTGTTTTTTCTTGCTGTCTGGTAAATCTCTCTTTCACAGAGCAGTAAAGCTGCATAGTTTTATATGGGTGGTGAAACTGGTCTTTTTATGTGTTTCTGTAAATGTTAAAATTACACAAAAATGTCCTTTTACAGATACCCTCACCCCCACCCAAGAAAAAAGGTTCAGAAACATTGAAAATGTCACTGATCTAGATTTTTTAGTATAAATATGAGTAAAGATAGGCGTGGCAGGTGTGTCAGCAAAATGTAAGTCGCTGCTTTTACAGTAATAATGGTAATTACTATACATTGTACAATTGGATATATTGGGAAAATAGTTATATGGGTTAACTTGGTTAATGGCTTTAATGAATCTCAACCTGAATGAAACTGTATATATGTAGTTTAGTCTATAATTAGGAGTGTTTAGAGCTAAACTTGAGTTGGTAGTCCAACTGAAATCCAAAAGTCACTTCAATTTAAGAACACATTTGTGTAAATGTATTTGAAAATGTGAAATTTTAAGTGGTACAGTGTATTTTTTGTGCTTATTTCTTACTTTAAGATTGGGGGTTTTTATTGTTGAAGACAATGTTATCCAGATTTCATTTAAACTAATGAGAGAATTCAGCTGTAATCTCAGTTTGAATAGGGAAGTTACAAATTAATATAATTTATATGAAAAAAGTGCTTTGTTAAATCTGAAAGAAGCAGCTGTGTGTTCAATTAGTCAAAAAAGTCAGGATACAGAAGTACCTGTTAAAATCCTAGAGAGCAGCAGAAAAAGGACATATCCCATAATGAGTAGTGTGAGCCCTTACAAAACAAAAATAAAACAACATAGATAATGTTCCAGTGAAGAATTAAAAGACATCTAGTAAAATATTCCAGTAGGACTGCATTATGGAATCCTATATATACCTTACTTCTTAAAAAAAATCATTACAAGCTTTAACTTATTTAGGTTGTATTTACTTGTTAATTATCTGATCAACTAGTTACCTGATAGTAAATATAATATTCTTAGCTGGTTTTAATG
Organism: Formicarius rufipectus; assembly: GCA_013399695.1. Classification (NCBI taxonomy): domain Eukaryota; kingdom Metazoa; phylum Chordata; class Aves; order Passeriformes; family Formicariidae; genus Formicarius; species Formicarius rufipectus. The sequence goes on along the minus strand of VXAU01003099.1, from coordinate 200,306 downwards.
TGTAAAGTTAATTTGTTTGAAGCATCCTTTGAGACACCCTAAAACCTCAGGTCACGAAACAATTTTTAGGACCTCAGATTTTTGACATGAGTAGGTACCTGAGCTGAGATAAAATAACAGGGTGGCACAGCATTTCATGTCTGTCTTGAATGGCATCTGGGCCATGTGGAGATGTCACTGCCCTCAGTCTGCCCCCAGCTGTTCACAGCATTTCCATTGTTCTGGTAAGCACTCTCTTACTTAAATAAAATAAACCAGGGCTTTAAGGATCTACTATTTAAAACTTTTTAAAGTAACTGGCTTGTTTTGGTGACTGCGGATTGGCCAGTGAACATGTGAATTGGAGGAGTCCTGGACAAGCAGTAAGCAAACTTAGAGCAGTGTCCTCATCTGGCAGAGCCACAGCTGATGGCTCTGGTGATTGTGGGGTGCTCTGAGTCTGGTTTCTCCAGGAACAGCAGTGCCACCTTAGGCTCCCGTGGTGTCCTGCTGTACCTGCCCACTCCAATGGTACTGCTTTTGTAGTGCTGCAAAGCCACACTTATTTTAAGGATTAAATCCAGGCTAAAATACCATTTTTCCTTTATTTTGCATCAGTCTTCTCTCATGGTAGGTCATTCATGTGGTTCACCATGTGACCACGCCCCCCCTCCGCCGCCCCCAGCTACACTGGCATTGCCCAGAGCCTGAGGTGCAGGCATAGGCAGGATCAGCAGGAGTGAAAGGGTGCCCACGTGCTGAATCTGTCACTGCCATCTGCGCACAGGGCAGGGGAACTGGGTGGCCTTAAGGTCCCTTCTGACCCTCACGGTTCTGTGAGACAACCTCAGATGTATACAAGTATCTGCTTCATGTGCTACACTGATGAATTTGTAGGCATTTCCTCACACAGCTCTTTACAAAATGTGGAAAACCCTACAATACAGAAGTGTTTTGACAACATACTCAATTACTGCTTACAGGATAAAGAAGTGCGAGCAATCTTCCTTAGGCTATTTGCACAACTTTTCCAAGGGTACCGCTCATGTCTGCAGCTGATCAGGATTCATGCTGAGCCAGTCATTCACTTCCACAAGGTAAAAGAGAAGCAGGCACATGTAGTTAGTTGGGATTCGTTTGTGCCATGTTGTTCCCACAAGCTTGCCTTTTGAACAAGTGGTTTTAAAAAAAATAAAATTATGTACATGTGATAAGTGTGTTATTTTTGCATAGCAGTGTGTCAGTGTGTGTTAGTGGGACTAATTGCAGGGACATGAGGAAAGGTAAAACGAAGTTCACGTTTAATTTCAATACAAATAAGCATTTGAGGAATCATTGTGGAATTTTTAAAACATATGTATGCAATAAGAAGACATTGCTTGAAGACACTTGTTTTCTGTTGTATTACCTGTGAGTTTTAAAAAATGTGTGCATCAAACTTCCAAAGGCTAAAAAGATACTATGTATAATAAAAGATGTAATTAGAAAGTCCCACATAATAGCTATAAGCTGAGAAGCTGGCTAAAGTGTTTAACTGCTAGTGCATAAATAGTTGGTTGTGGGTTTAATATAGATAAAATAAGTGCATTTTTGTTGTCTTTGTTGCAGGCAGCCTTCTTGGGCCAGCGAGGCTTAATTGAGAATGACTTTCTCACCAAAGTTCTCAATGGAATGGCATTTGCTGGTTTTGTGTCAGAGAGGGGTCCTCCCTTCAGAGCCTGTGACCTTTTTGATGAGGTGAAAATGCTTTCTGTATTCCCAAGTCAATTATGATGTACCTATGATAGATCAATATGTTAAAAACTACTAAAATTATTCTGAATCCTCACTGTTTATTATAGCAAGTTTATACTGATCTTCTCAATTCTCGTTTTCTACTAAGCAGATATTTTTAGCTTAAATCCATAAAATTGTGCCCTGCTTATGTGTATGAAGCAAAGTAGTTGTACAAATCTTGGTAATGCTGTTCTTGTCAGGTTTGTGGCTTCATAATACATCACACGCTAGTATAGAATTATTTTGAATACTTTTCATTATATTCTATGAAACATTAGCAAACTCATTGAGAAAGACTGAATACATCTCTAACAAACTGAGACAAACATTTTTTTATTTTAAGAGTAATGCCATATTTTTACTGTGTTGCTTTTTAGTTGAATGTAGAATAAAAATAGGGTTTGGTATTAATTCTGTGTTGTAGCAGGGCATATGAGAAATATGGATTGTGGTATAGAATTATGATAGCAATGTTTTAAGTATGTAGAACTTTCTGTGTTAGCTAGGACTAAAAAGTCTGGTAACAAAACTCTGTATGATCCTGAATATGTCTCATGTTCCAGAGCAACATGACATTGCACATTTTTCAGTGTTCAGCTTTCTTTCCTTTGTTTCAATTTAAGATTATTTCAATTTAATATTAACTTTTTATAACTTGAATAGGAAATATTTTTAGTTCAATTATCAAATTTTTATTCTTTCCTTTTTTTTTTTAAAGTTGGTAGCCTTTGAAGTTGAAAGAATTAAAGCTGAAGAGGGCAATCCACCAAAAATGATAAAGCATGTTAGAGAACTTGCAGAACAACTCTTCAAAAATGTAAGTTTACCTGCTGTACTTGTAGAATTGAGATGGTAACACTGAAAATTTGTATTTCTGGGATTGATCCAATATTGAAAATGGAATTGTGGTAGTGTCTACATTATGGCAAAAGACTTTGGAAATTGAATGATACTGGTTTGCATATAGCTACTGGTGCCTCCCCACTCCATTTTCTTAGTGTGTATTCACATAATGTATATAAACTATTACTTCCTCTGCTGCAACCTGTCCCTGCCAAATACATCTCTTCTTGCCTCCCAGCAGTTTTCCCTGAAAGCTATGCATCCAATTTGGTATAATACATACTTTCAGCAGATCTCCTCTGCTGTGTGACCCTGTCCCCGTGGTGTGTGTGCTCAGCAAGCACTGCTTACTGTTTTACATCCTTTTTCTTGTACCCTTTAGGTTTTTTACAGTTCCATCCAGTTTCACTCTTGCCTTCCCATCCTGTGTTTGTGTTACACAGTGCTTTTGTAAAATCTCTTACTGTTCCATTAGCTGATTTGGTTGGTTTTTTTTTTCTTTTTGGGTTCTTGGGAGGGGTTTTTTTGTGGTTTTTTTTTTGACATTGGCTGCTCTCCTTCCTTCTCACATTTCCTGTGGCTGTTCAATCTCCACAGAGCATTATCTGCTACACAGTCAGGTGACACCTTTGTCACTCTTTCTTTTCTATGTCCCACTTCCCCAAATATACACTCATATACACAAGAATTACCAAATGCTGCTAAACTGCAACATGTTCTGAGGGTTCTTTTGGATTCTGTTTGTCTTTTCTGATGATGAGATTTAAATTAATTTAATTAGCCATTGTGATTGACATGTTACTTCATTATATCAGTGACTTAACAGGAATATACGCTGATATTCACGAAGTCAATGGCTTTTAGAAGTTGGATTTCTAGCACTTATGCATACATCTATCTTTGGCTAAATAGAGGTGATGAGTAACATTGGTTCCTGAAGTTATTCCTAGAGCTGCTTGATTTTAATCTGACTGCATGATATGTTTTGACATCTTGTTTCACAGTTTTAGTAGTCATCATATTGTAGCTGTGACAGTTTAGATACATGTGAGAGACAAGGTCTGTTGGGGAAAGATAATGTTTATATTAGTCTAGGTGGTACAAGTGGAAAATCTAGCCAAGTTTTTGGCTTAAACCATTCAATAGTTCAAGACATCAGACCTACATGCCTAATAACATGTATGTCTGACATGACGTTTGTGCTGTCCAAGTCTAAAGTACCACTGTGTATTTCCTCTGATTCTCACTCTCTCAGTGAAATGGATGGGGGAAAGTTTTTCTCCTTTTCTGATGTTTTCTACTCTGTCCCCTGTTACCCTCTTCTGAGCCTTTGTTCCCATTCTCTGCCTGGCCTCTCCTAGAATCCACTGCTTTCATCCCCTAGGTTTTTTACTTGTTCCATTAAGCTTTTCTCTGCAGTGAATGTATATGGCTGAGTAGCTGGTCTGTTTTGAGTGATATTTCTGAAGGTGATGCATTTGATCTTTTTGCTGTCTTTTGCTCCCATAAAGGAAAGTATTAAGCTCCTGTTTACAAGTGTTCTTCCAAGGTAGTTGTGCATTTACAGCAGGAACCTAATTAATGGAGTATCACTCGTTGGCAATGATATGTAGCCATCAATAAGTAACAGCAGAGAGTCAAATTGGACAACAATAAATTCAGACATGATTAATGATAACCCCTGGTACCTATGAATGAAGAGATGAAAATGCTCTGGTTTGTTTGATTGACTGTTATACTCCTAAAGATATGAGATGTGATCCTGTGAATGGTAGATAGTCTTCAACCTTCTCTCTAGTGAAGAGATTGATTGTCAAACTAATTTCTGTTCAAGTCCTAAATACTCATTAAGCTGCATAAATCAACCTAAAGTAAGTGGTGATTTTCTTTTGCTGTCTTTCTGAATTTTGCATGTTGACAAAAATAATTTTATAAAAGCCTTTAACAAATTTGAAAGTGTTACAGGTGATAAGTCAAGGGTGATATGAATATGAAACACTTTATTAGTCACCTTCATTAGATATTGGACTTCTTAATCTTTCAGGTGTGAGAGATACACCAGTAAAAATAGAGGAGACCAATAGCAGTCCTGTGTAATAAATTTTGTGTACAACATTTTGCTCTTTGCGTACAGGAGAATCCAAATCCCCACATAGCATTCCAGAAGGTGCCACGGCCCACGGAGGGCTCCCACTTGCGCGTTCACATCCTGCCCTTCCCGCGGATCAACGAGTGCCGGGTGCAGGAGCTCCTGCAGGAAGGCCTGGCGAGGAGTCAGGGCGCCCCCCCTGCCACCCGGGGGGACAAGAAGTGTGTTGTGCCAGCAGGTCCCCCTGTTGGTATGTTCACCTCTTCCTTGACTGCTGCGTTTCCCATCCTGTCTCCCGAACTGGATGCAGGATTAGCACAACCACAACGTGTTGCTCCCGTTTGTGTGTTAATGCCGCGGTTTTAGTGGTCGCAGCAAACTCTGCTTCGAGGACTTGTGTGTCTACCTTGGCAGTTTGAAGAGCCATTTTGTATGTGCCTTGACTAAGAAAGCAGACATTCAGAGTGTGAGGAGCATAATTGCTAACAAAAGAAAAGGATTTGATCTGAGCTAGATTTTGGGTTGAACTATTAAACTGGTGTTGGCTGCTCAGCTCGGTCTGTTGCTTTTCACCATGAGGCTGGCTAAACTAAACTTTGAACTGTTAGGGTTTCCTCCTTTGATACTAGTGGAAGACATGTACATTACTGGAAGAAGGCAAGGAGCAAACATAGCATCTGTCTCAAATATATCTATATTTAAATATAAACAACAGATGTAGACATTTTAGGTCTGTCATTTTAGTGAAAAAAAAAAAATTATGAGTTCTAGTTATAGTCAAATCAGTGTTTAAAAATTAGAGATCTAACCACTAGTCTGTGTTGAGTCTTGCCCTTCTCTACTGTTTTTCTTCAAATAAGGTATTGCACTTGCATAGACATGATCAACTGACTAGGCAGCAGTTCGTCAGAAATTAATTTGGGGACTTTAATGACCGTAAGGCAAACACAACCCAATTATATCAAGCTACTGCAAAAAAGACAAACATCTTAGTAGGATGTATAAACAGGAGTGCAGTCAGTGAACCCCATGGACAGATCTTTTTCATTGTACTTGGTAAGACCTCAACTGGAGTGTTTGCATCCATTTTTGGACTCTGGAAGACTATCTCCATTTTTGGTTCTGTTGGAGGGAATCCATAAGAAAGCAACGAGAATGACCAGTGGTCCAGAGAATGTGACCTACAAGGAAAGATGGGGAGTTGTTTAGACTGAAAAACAGAAGACTGAGGGAACACATAATAGCAGTCTTCAATTATTTAAGAAGCAATTAGAAAAAGAAGGGGAATAATCTGTAACGATAAGAAATAATGGGTTTAATTGCAACACAGAAATTTGTCAGCAAGACGTGGTAAAATGAGGATTGTGAGGCAGTTGAGTGGATTTTTTGTGAAGCCATGGAGTCTCTGTTATCACAGAACATTGGGAACTTATTAGACAAACATGAGAAGTAACATAAATAGAGCTGATCCTGTCTAGGGACAGCAGGATGAACTAGATGGCCTCTTGAGGCCCTTTTGGGGCCTGTTTCTCTTTGGATTTATGTAAGAAGATGAACTCTCTTCACCTGCCTTTGCTGTTGACTATGTCTCTGAATCTCTTACTTACAGAAAATGTGAATGGTATGTGCTTGTGTCCTGTTGTCTTTCTTTAAAAGGCTAGATGCAAGAGAATGTTCTCTTTTTTAACAAGTTAAATTTTATATCGAAGGTTTTTTTGTTTGATTGGTTGGGGTTTTTTTTCCTGAGGATCAGCTTTCACACTTACACTCCCTGGTCTCCTGTATCGCAAAATCTTTGGATATTAGTAGCTCATTATTATCTACAACAAAGGCATGTTCTACATTTAGATTCTATTTGTTTTATACTGTAGAGAAAAACATAATGTTAGTTCTTCCATTCTGAATTTTCTTGAAAAGTCATAGCTCAGCAGTGCATTAAGAAAATGATCTTTAGGTCTTAGCATATTGCAATCTAGATAAGAGAACAGGTTTGTCAGGTCTTATTCCTTATGTCAGAATTCTTGTGTTGGCCAACTAAAAACAGCTATCTACTGCTACAAAGTATGCAGGGCTACATAGTTCACTGCAGAATACACACATGCCTATTTATTATTGATTTGTGTTTATATTTCATTTGTATGTTAAAGTTTGAAATCTCTTTGTTTCTGTATGAAGCAAATAGAACAAACAGTTAAGAGAATCAACTGCTGTAGTTAAGATTCAGATTACTCTCTTCTTTAGATAGTATAGGAAAACCAAAGATTTCAGATCTTATGTTCTCATCTGGATGGGCCTACTAATGGTATTTGCTTAACCGAGTAAAATGGAGAGCACATTATTTATTTATTTTTTTAAAAAGAACTTTGTGGTATTCTTCGTGTCTCTTGAAGGAGACATTTCAGACATGTGTATTCTTCTTTCTCTTTGTCAGTTTCCATAATGGAAAAAGGAAGCACAGTTTTCAACAGTGCTCAAAGGCTGGAAGTTGTTAGAAACTGCATCTCATTCATTTTTGAAAACAAATTTTTGGAGACTGAAAAGGTAATAAAATGAAATTTTGACTTTCCCAAATAGCCCTCTGTTCTCTTAATGAGCAAATAGAGACTGGCCTAGTCACAAAGTACATTTTGAAGTCTTGTTTCAAATACTAAGGATTATTTTGACCATTTAAATGAAGGAAGTAAGCAATAAAATTAATCATCTAAATGCAATACTGTGTGTAATACAAGGCTAATGGAATTGAAAACCTGTTTCTTATATTACATGGGTGTGTTGAAACCTTTTTTGCTAATTTTTTACCATTGTAAATAGTATTGTCCACGTAATTTTTTTAAAAAAATAATTTATTAATTTTATATTGCTCTAGCAGTATTAATTAGAAGGAATTTGAGCAAATTGCATACATATTCAGTGTTTACTGACCAATGCTCTTTATACATTTTCCATGCAGTAACTTCTGCTGGTTTTACAAATCAATAATTTGATACAACTCAGAGATGACTGTAAATACTTGGTATGTCTGCCTTCACTGACATCTGCTAGTGAGTTGCTGTCCTTGACATTCCTATTTTCTCCACATTAAGGAGTTGCCAAATTTTGTGGATTCTGTCCATAGAGATTTCAGTTAGTGATTCAAGAACAATCACTCAAACTCACATTCAGATCTAATTCTACATATGAAAGTGACTGTAAAATTATTTAAAGAATTGTTTTAGTTTCTCAGGAAAGTATCACCTGTTTGTCTCTGAGTCTGTGCAGTTCAAGATAGAAAAGGAGCTTTGCTTGTTTTACGCATTCTGGTGTCAAAATGTGCGTGGACAAAGCCCTAATAAGATATGTAACTCTTTTTAAGAGTTTTGGCCCAAGTATAGCACAGTAGTTTTTAACCTCTTTCAACTTACAGGCACTTGGGGAAGTTTAGTGGGCTTCTTTGTCCCTCTGCATGGTAAATAGTAATAATAAATAAAATAGACTGCCTTTCCTTACCTGTTACCAGCATTAACTCCAGTCTAAACGGCCACAGTCGAGAATCACTGATGTAGACTTGCTGCATGTTTAAAATACTGATATAAATATTCTATTGGCACTGTTTTAGGATAAACTGCATGACAATCTTGTGTCCTCATTGCTATGAGAGTTATGCCATTTCTAAACCCATTTGGCGTTCAGTGCTTGTTAGAAAACCTGCTGGTTGGCCTTGGTAGGCGAACTCAAGAACTGGCCTGGCTGGTGCAGAACAGAGCACTTGCTTTCATGCACAGTAATCCATTTCTGATTTCACATCCATTCAATGCCTGTCTGTATTAAATAATTTCTATTTACAGATGTAGGCAAGAAATGCTGTTTAGTGCATTTTGAAAAAAAAAAAAGGGAAAAATTTAATACTTGATAACTGAAGCTAAATCAACCATTATGTGAATGTTTGATATTCAAGCTAATGAGAAATGTCCAAAGTTATTCTTTGCTGTCCCTTGCAGTTTGTTGATAAAGAACGGATGATATTCAGTATGAATAGTGCCATTTAATTTCATTTTCATCAAGTCAGCTGTTCTTCTCTCTAGACCCTGCCTGCAGCTCTGAGAGCCCTCAAAGGGAAGGCAGCTCGGCACTGCCTGACTCAGGAACTGGGCCAGCATGTTAAACAAAACAGAGCAATACTGGACCATCAGCAGTTCGACTACATTGTGAGAATGATGAACTGTGCTTTGCAGGTACAGTATGTCAAGGCTTTCTTCTTTGGTTGCCTTTCTTGTATTATTACGATAAACACTGTTTAGAGCATTGTGGAGAAGCCAAATAATTATAGGGCCAGGTCCTACAGTGCTGTAACAGATACTACCTGATGGTGGATTGAAGATGTTGTATTGAAGAAATGATAAAGGACAATACACTCAGGTCTGTACAGATCTGCCTCATATGACAAGCGGTTCTTAGCTCTTTCTGGTAACTGTCAATGCTGAGCTCCTACAATGTGTATGTATCACCCACTGCTCAGTTAGAAAAACCAAAAGTTTGTCTTCTTTGTGATCACATAGTTCAAGAAGAAAACCTACTTTCTGCCTCCATGGTTCATGATGGTAGTTCTTCTTGTCATGGTGACATCTCAGTTTGTCAGACTCACTGCAAGTGTTTGCTGTTCATCTACTCAGTTATTCTACTGAAATTATTTCGTGCTGAATAACATCAGCATACAGGAGCAATTACCTATGAGAGCAAAATATGTGATGACTTTTTTTGACTTTCATTTCAGTAATTTTTCTGGTTTATCTCTACTTGTTCTAAATTCATTATCTGAAATATTTTCTAGACTTGCATGCTTTCAGTCTGTTGTCTGAGAATGTAGTAGTATTTTTCTTAATTTGTAATGTGATCACATTTGGTTATAATTTGTCCTTTGTTGACCCTGTCTGAGTTATTGTGTCAAATTAGGGATTTGATTGAGGCATTAGTATTTTAATCCCACTCTCCTCTAACCTAAAACCCACTGAAATTGTTTTCCAGCAGTTTATTGACCCACATTTTTTAAAAGGTGAGTGCTAAATCCAGCTTTCACTTAAGTGTAGAAATAAATTAACATTGTCGGAACAATTGCTCCCTCAGCTCACTGTCAAACACAAGTTTTTGTTCTCTGTTGCATTTCTTGTTTGTTCACAATAAGATACTTTCCTACTGTTGTAAATAGAGTCCACCTTTGCCTGAGCAGTGGTGTTAGGAGCAAAATTGCCTGCAGTTAGCAGATGAAAACTGAAGTCAACTGGCTCAAATTGCACAGCGTGTATAGTGTGCACTTTTTTTGGCACAGGAATCATCCTTTCCCAAGTCCTAAGTTTAGCCTTAGAGTTGAAAGGCAAATTGAAGTTATCTATGAAACTGAATTTCTCTGCCCGAAATCATGACAAATGGAATATTGCATCTGCTGGGTATATCAGGGTTAGAAATTTTCTTTCAAACCAGAAAACAAGATTGTCTAGATGTGTCATAGATTTTACTTGTACTTTTTTGATTATTCCAGGGATTAAAAAGAAAAAAATCAAGATGTTTTTAGTCAATACAAATCCCCTTTATTTCTGTATCTTAGTAGAAAGCATAGCAGAAGAAAATGAGGAGTTGAGGAAATTTCCTTTGAGGAAAAAAATACTGACATCTACGACATATGAAATTAATTATTAAGATAAAAACATGATTAATAATTTGTCTGTGCGTTTTGTTCAAGTGTGCTATTTGAAACAATGTGTAAATTGTGACATTTTGGAGCTTCCCTGTGTCATTCAAGGCAAAAGTACATTACCAAGAGCTTACTTAAGTTTGCCCTTGCTGCAGTGGCACTCAACAAGTCAGCATTTTGCTGTAGAGACATGAATTCTGTCAGCTGCAGGTCATAAGACCAAGTAATTTAAACAATATCTGTTAAAAGACACAAAAATCTAATTTAAAAAATGTGGTCTTAACTGGAAATGTATTTAAGCTTTAGGGAAATACCACACTAATTATGATGGAGTTTTTGGGGAGAGTTAAGTTGCAGTATGGCTTTAAGACTGCACTGAACTACTGGAATTGTAGAAAGCGTCTCAGTTTTACCACCAAATCTTATCCCAAAGTTTTCTGTCGACTTTATTGCATGTTTCCATTGGCTTCTGTAAGGTCCAAACTGAAACATTGCTGTGGTCAAAAGGAACATGCCAGGTGATCCAAAGGCGGAGAGGAAGGGAAGGCCCTGGGCACAGGCAGGTTGGGCAGAGTCCTGGCTTCGTGCTGGCCACCCTGGGCAGAGTGGGGACGTGTGTGCAGCCTTCTGCAGGTCTGATCTGCACATCCTTCTGTCACTGGGCAACGTTTTTCTGATTGCTTACTGTTGGGTTTTGTCTTTTAATAGAATCTGTTCTCTTGTTTTGCTGGAGTTCATAAAAGGAAAGGATATGTGCTTTTTAGAGCTTCTGCGTGCTTGTTTTGTGCATGAAGAGCGGTACATTAATAACATGCTGGCCATAATGCCATCATGTATGTTCTTGCTGCTCTCATTATATCTGGTGTGATGTGTCTGTTACCACAGTGCTTGAGAACAGATTTAAGTGAGAGAAATTCAATATTCCTACCGTTGCTTCAAGTTAATAGCTCTTTTATTTTGGTGAAAAATTACTTAGGCTGTATTTCCCCAAGTATCCAACCCAGACATTTTGCAACTGGGAGGAAGGGCGGGTGGTATTTTGCTGATTTCTCTAGAGCTGGCAAAACTTGGGCTTGACACATCTCTGATGTTTGTCAGCTTGGGTTTCTCAGTCCAGGAGGGATATTCTTTTGAACTATTCTTCTTTCAACCATTTACAGCCTGAAGGTAATGGGGAGGACCTACAGATTTTAGTAGGTCTGTGGTCTGTGTAACAGTACAATAGAGTTTCATATTAATCTGCCTGTTCAGCAGGCAGGCAACTGTGGTTGAGTTCAGGTGGCTTTAGAAATACAGTTAAGATAAGGCATAATGTAGCAAGTCAGTACCAAAGTGTTAAAAACGTCCCTTAATGTGTCTATTTGGGAAATATTGAAAATCTACTGCTGCTGAAATAGAAATGAAAGAAATATTTCTGATTGTTTTTAGTAGGAGGAGATCCAAATTACTTGAAGATTATATTGTTCATTGATTAAAGCAGATGCCCTCTGAGGAGGGCAGTTAAATTCCCAGATACTTTTATCTCTGGAAGGAGTTGTCATTGACCACATGCTAAAAACTTTATTGTCATGCCCTAGGTAAGACTTTTTCCTCTGACAGATCATATACTGTGGCAGACATTTAAATCAGCCTTACAGAAGTGTTTAATATCTCTGATATCAAAGCAGAAACATTGTGTTCTCTTCCACATGTTATATTACTAAATTACTGTTAAAAAACATCTACAGTGTTGTGAAAGCTTAGTATATTGATTAAAAACTCAGTTCATTTGTACAAATGCCACTATAGCTAAAAATGTGAAATTATAGCTCAACACACTATTTCAGTCATGTTTGCTCTCCTCTGCTGTGGTTATTTCAGAAGCAGTTACACATAAATTGCTGTTTCAAAAGTTTTTCCTTCCCCTTTAATTTTCTGTGATGAAGTTTGCTGACATTTCAGAAAAAGCTACTTAACTTTTTTGCAGCTAAGAAGCATCTTTTACCAGAGAAACACATGTACACAGTTATCTTTTCAGCAACACATTGCATTTTTAATACTCATTATGATACCACGTTGGAAACAATCTCAAGGCTCAATTTGCATACTTCTCCATTAGTTTATTTCATACATGATTTATCCAGTTTTTTAGTTGTCTCTCTGCCTTTCTTCTGGAAGCAGCAAGTGAACACAAGATTTTGAAATACAGTAGTACTCAATTTGATAAAATGGTAGTAAAGACAAGAAGAGGCCTCAAGACAGTGTGGGAATGGTATTTGATAATTGGGAACAATTTTCATATTAAAAAGACATTTTAAACAATTGCATAAAATATTTAACAGGAACAGTAAGACTTCCTAAAAAATTTTATTTCTGTGAAAAAACTCCAAAACTACAGCATTGCAGTATAACATTTCCTCTGTAAGATGTTGGTCAGTGATATTGCCCAATTGCATATTAGTGCTTTTGTTTGGTAAATATGAGTCAAATTGGAGAACATATGTGAGCCAGACATCTGGATTCTTAGCCTAAATGTGGTTAGAGTGGGGGAAAAGGGGGAGAGAACTGCTAAATGCATAAATACTTTCAAAATTCTACTCTTTAGGTGTAGGAAAGGAGTGGGGTCTTCCAATAATCTGACAGTTTACAAAGTCATCAATGCTGGTTTAGGGCCTGCTTTGCTCCAGTGTCACATCTGTGTGAGTAGGCACGTGTTGTACCACCATAAGTGAGAGAATATCCTAAATAATAGACAAATCAGTCATTGCTGTAGTGCTTTACAGAATTTCTAATAGACTGCTATGGCTTTCCATAGTGGCAATAACCAGATGTTCATCCTTCAAATAGGTTATACTGAATCTTTCAGAAGTATCCTTGCAGTCTACAGTATGGAACACAACTGCAGGAAGTCTTGGAAGCAACCAGGGCAAAATTAAAAGTTGAAAGTTATTAAGTTACAACAAAGGTATAGCTGAGCCATCATTTGTTCTCTGACATTGGTCAAAAGCAGATAAAAGATTGTATTGATTCATTTTGCCTCTAGAACTTTGCTGGTGATTCTTCTGGTTTGCTGTGGTGTAATAAGAGCCTCCTTCTAGAACTTACTCTACAGTCTGTTGTGAAAGAAACTTCAGTATGCAAAATTAAAAACAATGGCATTCTATAAATAGAATTAAATTTATTTTTCTTTAGTTTGAAATTTGTCAATCAGGTCTTAGAACTCAGAGGTTTGCAAATACTGTCCAGTAACAAGCAAAATTTTGTTGCTCCTGAGAGAAAATCAGCTGTGTATGTGTGTCATATGATTCAGATTCTTGGCAATATGAAGGTTAAATGAACTAGCATTTCTCATATTTTATGTTGAAAACCGTGTTGCTAAACATTGTTATTTTGGAGGGTTGTAGTAAGTTTGTCTCCTTTCAGACTTTTATTTCATGACCTGACTTTTGTCACTCAGTTTGATGTACATTCCTGGAAGCAGAATCTCAAAATTCATGTTTGAACAGCAGCAATATTTGAAAATATTTTAAGGTATTTTAAAGCCTGGAAATCTGTCATGAAGAGAAATCATGAGGGTTTAAAAGGACTATACTTAATTCTTTTAATTCATCAGTTACTAACAACTTGATCTTTCTCATCTTGTTAGACATAGTCATGGAATTATTTAAGTGAAAGAAAGAAGATTCAAGTGTTTAAAGCTTGGACTTGGAAGTTCCAGATTTAAGTCTGTGTTGTGCTACAAATGATTTTTTTATTTTCTTTTTTAGTCACATCATATAGTTTCTCTGGTCCATGATTTAATGCCTGAAATGTAGAAATAACAGCTTTTTCATTCTGTTGACTTTCTAGGGGTTCACCTGTAATGATCTGGACTTAATAAAAGAAGCTGCTATTCCTGTTTATTTCTGATGATGTCTCTTTTCCAAGAGATTGCACAGTACAAAAATATCGTTGTACTGATACTGAACTGATGGTGCTCACATAGTTTCTCTAGGGAAAAATATGGAAACACACTGTAGAAGATTGTATTGTTGATCTGTTTTTATTTTTCCCTTTTTTGTTCTGAGGAACATACCGTTGTACTCATTGGATGGCCACAGAGTCCAGGAAAATTCCATCCACAGGCATCTGTTTATGAAATCTGGGAAGCAGATTTTCTTTCTGTGCAGGGTTGCTGTGTGTGTGTGTTTGTCAATCAGGTACATGTGTGCTGCTGCCACTCAGCTTCACTGCTGCTGCCCCCATGCCTGTCAGGTCACCTCCACTGCAGGTGAAAAGGGAGGTGACCATTCCGTCATAGCCAGAGCCATCCTTTGCCAGGCCAGGACTCTGCCTGTGTAGGTGACAGTGCCCAGGTCATTCCTTGTTGTGTCACTCAGGGACATGTTGTGCCATGGTCTCACAGAGAGGTGTTGGCTGGTTCTCCATGCGTGTCCATGCACCGAGGAGGTTGCTTCCAGCTGTGTTAAACTGCCACTGTGGTTTTAGTGAGGCATTTTCTTGATGAGCAGGCAGCAGAAAACCGTGGTTGCTTTGCACACTGAGCCTCTGCCAGCAGAACTGTTCAGGAATGAGCTCGTGTGTGGCAGGGAACTTCCTAAACTGCTGTTTTCCTGGAGTCTTCACAACCCTATTTCTGACCTCTCTGTAGACCTACCCTCCATAGTGATTGCACAAGACTGTTACTTAAAGAAAGGAAATGAGAAGGGTTAGCAGAAATGAGAGTCCTATAGTGTGCTGTCCATACCTGCATCTGCCTTCAGCTTCCCTCCCTCTTGGCTTCTCACCAGAACGTGTGGTGTTCACACACTTGCTCCTCCCCTTGATGCATACATGTGTGCCTGTGGGTACATGAGGCACAGCAGTATATATACGTGTATACAGAGAAACACATGCACCTGTAAGCACAGAAATATAAACTCAGTAGTAAGTAGAAGTTAAAATAATCTCCCAGTCCTGCTAAGGTCAGAGCAACTTCTTCAGTGTGTGAATGAATGTGTATCTCTGGAGGGCTCTGATTGCAGGGAACCCCCTGGTTTGCTCAGGTCTTTTGCTTCTAACATGAGAATGGATCTAAAATGCTAGAATAAATGGGGATAGCCTCCTACTTTCTGTTGATATAGTTTGCCATGGATATTACTTGATTTCTAGTCTTCAGGCTGTGGGGATATTGATTATGCCTTCATTATGTTTCCATGCAGTTACCAAGGCAGGTTCAGCCTTGTTTTGAGGGTCTCTGCTTCATATTTTATAAAAGTATCTGATGACAGCAGAGTGTCGGTTTTAATACAAGAACAAGCAGAACTACCCATGAGCAGCAGCACCAGCAGCTCCTCTGCCTGGTTGCAGCTTTGGGGCTCACAGGGGAGTTTCCCCAAGCAGCTCCCTGGCATGGATGAGGAGGGTGGACCAAACCCACCCATCCCAGATGGGTCTCTGGGCTGCTAGTCATCTGGAGTAGGCTTTACTCAGGCTTTACTCTTAAGGGATGTCTCCTGTTGCTGACCTTTACTCAGTCCTCTTATGTTTGCTGTTGGTGCAGGGCATGCTCACACATAGGTGTCTTACTGAAACCATGCAGCTCCTTGGAGTGTTGCTGTGGTTGGCTCTGACTGCTCTGAAGTGTTCATTACTGCTAATTGTGGCCTTGTGGTTGCCAAGTGTTCCTAATAACTATGTGTTCTAAATAGTTTTGGTTGTCTTGATGAAAAGCAGACATGGGCTTGTATGCTACTCACTGCTGTAAATAAAACAAGTCTGGGTTAGGAATTGTGTTAGACTGCTGTGCAGTTGCTCTCCAGCCTGCCTGGGAGAGAGGTGGACTGATGAAAGGCAGTAAAAAACAAGTCTTTGATGTTGGAAAGAGTAGGCACTTTGTTGATATAATGTTATGTCAGATCAGGGACTTCTGTTTTTGCAAGTTTTATATATATAAAAGTAAGGAAGTAACACATGAAATTTTGGTTTTATTTTAGGTTTTATGGATGTATATAATGTGTAGAGATAACGTGCATAATGGTGTTAGGTATGTGTACATGCACTTAAGCTGTCCTGTATGTCATTTTACATGTACAGAATATTGCAGAGTATTGATTTACTGTACCCACTCAGTGACCATACCGTGTGTCACCCATATCACAGGTGTATTTAGCTGTAGTGCAGTCTTTTATGAGGAACATCAATACCTGTGTAATTCCTGTAGTCTCTGATCTTCCTTTCCTTGCACTTCACCCTTCAAATAATTGAGAGTACTTACCAGAAGAAATGTGCCTTACAGACAACTGGTTTGTTGTTTCTATAAGGAATTCTGTGAAGCTTCTGTTTTTAAATGTTTTGTTTTGCAGGAATTTCCCTGCAAGGTGCTAATGGGTGGCTGTTTGATCTTCATTATTTATTTTTCACATGCGGTCACTTCTGAAACAGAAAGAACATTGAATATCCAAAGTCTTCTAATGATTTGGTTGCTGTCATGTTTGTATAACTTTTGGTTTAAAAAATTGTGATCTTTGCAGCTGGTATTCAAAAATTGAAGTGTGATGTTGAGATAAATACCATAAAACAGGCCAGTTCTGGGGTTTGTCAGTATTTTGTGTAAACTTTGATAAATGCATTAATATGACAAGCAAACAGTAATGAAATATGTGACATTTTAGAATGATTTTTAAGGAAAGAAGCATGAGAATCAATGTCTTTACTGTTACATTGAAAGTGTGTGTAGTTATAGACCAAAGGCAGAAAAAAAATGTGTAAGCAAAAAGAATTTGACAGTCTACGCATGTTGTAAGAATTTCTTGCAGCTGTTGACATTATTTTTAAGTATTATAGCCCAGAATTATGACTAAATGTTAGAATGAATGGAAAATGCCGTGTAAACATGCATTAATGAAGATTACTTTTAGTAATTCCCTCCCTGTACACAGTCCAGGGCAGGATTTCATGTCTAGTCATCCAGCGAAGTATTTAAAAATTACTTCACCTGATGTTTATAGGTAGAACAAACAAATCCCGTAAACCCCCTTCCCCACCTCTCCCTGCAGTTCTTCATCTCTCATGTCCAAATCTCCCTTTGGGAGCCAGGGATTGAAATTGGAATTGCATGCTTAACAGTCTAAAATCCCACAGTGTTTGTAAGTGGCCAAATTGGTTTTATTTTCTGTCTGGATTGTTTTACTTTTGAGGACAGAAGCAGTTTATTTTGGTGAAGCTAAGTCTTCTAGTCAGCTGAACACCTTGTAAAACCTTTGCTTTGAATCTTAATTGATTAAACATCACTTTGGAGAGTACATATCCTTTGTTATACCTAAATAAGTTGCATACAGTTGGCATAGAACATTCTCTCTCCCCTCCAGGTGTATGGAATGAAGTACCTTACTCTAACTTTTAAAGTCAGCTTGGATTATGGGACTGCTATGATTTTCAGCACTTCTTTAGAAACTACATGTTTTTCCTTCTCTGCGTTACAATATTCTGTCTGCCTCTGAAACATAGACATCTGAGTTTTATATATATCACATGTATACCTTCAGCAGCACTGATGATTTTAATTCTTAACAAGTTTATTTTTCTTCACTTTTAATACACTAATGTAATTGCTAATATTTTATATATTTTCCTCTATTTTCAAGTCTCACAAAATTTGCTTCTGTAAATATCATGAATGATTTGATAATATTTTCCACTTGTGCAAAAGCATTAGCATTAGTACAGTCTAAATTCACAGATGGCACAAAACGAGATGCCACCCACAACATGTTTCTTGATCAGTGTTTTATGTGCCAGTAGATATGTTTATACCCTTAAACCAAGTGAAGTCTTTACTGTATTTTTAAATTTATCGTTCTTATAGGGAATTCAAGATTCTTGAATTCACTATATATTTCATTGGAATTTGACATTATATTTATGAGGTTCAAAGGTACAATTGCTTTTCTGAAAAATTATTTAAAGGAAAATACTTATTTTTATGAACTACTTTGGAACCTTGCCTTTGTCATTTGGGAACAGCTGAAATACTAACCATATGTGGTTCTGTCTAAATGCCACAGGCCACAACTGCAGTTATGTTAACACAATTTGCTACTGAGCCTCTGAATTGCACATGTAAGAAAATCATAGACTGTGATCCTGACTTGATTGTGATCACTGGCCATTCTTCCCTGTCCCCTCTCTGTTTAGCCTCCACCCCTACAGAGCTTGTTGCTCTGTTCTACACAAAAACTGTTTTACACAGCAGTTTTTGTGAGGAAAACTGACAGTAGGCTTGGGCTTTTTGAGTTCCTTTTCATGATCTCTCAGGCATAGCCAGAGACCATCAGTGTTGTATGGATCAGAACAAGAGAACTGTTAACGACAGAGGAGATCCAAACCAGGGTGCTCAGAGGTTCCACAAGATTCACTTCTGTGATTACCATGTTTCAGCTCAGCTTTACCAATGGGACTCAGACTGCCACAGACATTTTACACATGCTTGTTGCAAAGTGCTCCTTCAGGATAAACTGTTATAAAAGTACCATATAACAAAGATCTGAATTCCTTTGGTCTTGTCTCGTTTCTAATTGCAAATTGAAGATACAACCCGCGTATGAAAACAGTAGGCATTGGAACTGATTAAATTAAAGTCAGTCCAGCACACCATGAATAATTATTCCAAGCCTTTTAATTATCTGTTAATGAAAAATAG
The DNA here is from genome assembly GCA_013399695.1 of Formicarius rufipectus. Lineage (NCBI taxonomy): Eukaryota > Metazoa > Chordata > Aves > Passeriformes > Formicariidae > Formicarius > Formicarius rufipectus. Next base: position 181,295 of record VXAU01003099.1, on the reverse strand, counting down.
ACTTGTGGAAGGATGGAAGATCCTACCTCAAGTCTACTCAGATTGTCATTGCTTGTGTTCAAGAGGTAATTGAAGGTCAATTTAGATTAGATATAAAGAAACATTTTTTTACAGTGTGGGTGGTAAAACACTGGAAGAGGTTGCTGAGAAACATGGTGGATGCCCCATCCGTGGGAACATTCGAGGTCACATTGGATGGGGCTCTGACCAACCTGCTGCAGTTGAAAATGGCCCTACCCATTGCAGGAGGGTTGGACTATGTGAGCTTTAAAGGTCCCTTCCAACCCAAACTATTCTGTGATTCAAATTGGAGGCATTCTTTTCTTAAAGGTGGGAACAGGTATACTAAAGTACATGAGCATTCTGATTATTTCTTTTATACAAACATTTCCTTTTCCTCAATAGCCTACTAAGAATTTGTCTCGTCTGAGATCACATAGGAGTAATCAAAATTGTGGGAAGAAGTGCTGATTTTTGGCTGTGGTTTTTACCAAGAGCATGTTAAAGATTGTTTCTGCAGGCAGAAATGTTCTGAATATTCCACAAATATATTTGGGGTTACCCGTTGCCCATTCAGGTTTTATGGACTTTTGTTGATTATGTTTTTGGAGAAGGGGATTAGGATTTGATTGGGAGCAAAGTGATTTTTTTTTTCCAAGTTGGTTTGAACCAAATATTCAACAAATTTACCTAAGCCAACATATTTTCCTGGTGCATGTTGTTTTTTATGACAGTTTGAGATGTTTTTATTTCAGTTACTGACGGTACACGCTCTTGGGAGCATCAGGAGAAATGAAGGCACTTGCTAAGAGAGAGGGAGTGTTACAAGGAATGTCCTGTGTTCCCTGTTACCCCTTAGCAAAGGGACTATGTTCAGTTTTTTCCATCTTAACAAAAAATTAAAACGTCGCATCTAATTTTCAAACTTTGAAACATAACTCTGCACTTAAAAAGCCCAAAATGAACAAGCTCAGTTTTCTACTCAGTAAAAAGAAGCTGACCTTAGAGGTCCTTGGGCGTAGTTGAAGTTCTGGTGGAGCCACGTTAGTGTGATGAAATATCTTTGGCTAGTCAGGCAACAATCTAATAGGAAAGAAATTATGAAAAATTAATTTTCAGTGAAGTCATATTAAGTCATAACCTCAATACTTTCAAAATTCTGCAATAAAAGTTTTCCTGAAGACTTTAAAAAACAAACTGGAAAGACTAAAAATAACACTTAGTGTAGAAATCTTTGGCTTTTAACATGCCACCAGTAAAACTTGGTTCAGTCACAATTTTGAATAAATATGTAGCTTTTTTGAGAAATAAAGGCTGAAGTGCTTATTCAGAGATGAATTTTGGTTAGCACCATACACATGAATTATAGTGGTCAGGTGCATTTAGATTCTGTATTATTAACAAAAAAATGTTGCTATATTTCTCTTCTTAGTCAACACTGACTTTCAGTTCAGAGCAGGTGCCCCTGGATGCAGGTAAAGCAATGTTCCGTGTGTTTTCTTGGTCTCCTTGTCATCGTTTTCTGCGTTCTTTCCACTGTGTTTTTGGTCATCCTTTGGCAGTTGTTTTTTTAGCTAATATTGAATCTCTTTCTTTTATTTTATCATAACTTCAACTTTTTTTTTTTTTTTTTTTCCCTTATGACAGACAACCAGCTTTACTGAACACTGTTGACTATGTTTAGGAAATACTGTGTCAGTAAAAGACAACTCTGGAAACCTGATATTTTGAAACTTTCTGGAATTCAACTGAGAATTCTTTCCTTAATTTGAAGATTTTTTTTTTTTTTTTCAAATCTTGATTATGGGACTTTTATGTATTCCAGAAATTGTTGCAATACTGTAGTCTCTGAGATGATCATAGTAATACCGTGCAGATTTCTTTATCTCATTTCTGTGATTTCTGGTATGCTACCAGATGTTGGAAGGTAATCTTTATATATACATCTTCAATTTTATTCTTAGTTCTCTCTTTGCCCAGATGAATATATCTTATTTGCAGTATTCGATAGGATCCATTCATGTGTTAATCTTGCTAGGTTCCTAAGTTATGAGATGAAATAAGTTAATCCTTATTTTGTTGTGTACTGATGATGCTGTTATTAAAAACAAGCAGCACTAAAATGCAGCACGCAGTATTTGTGTACACCTAACTCTTTCAGGATGAAGCTAAAGAATATGGGTCCAGCATTTAATGACAAGGTATTTTCTAAAGATTTTCATCAAAATCAAGTATGCAGCACCTTCATGTTATTGTTACAGCAATGGTGAGTTTTGTCTGACACTGAGCTGTCATATTTTCGGTCAGAAAGAAGTTGTGTACTTCAAAGGCAATGGCAAATTCTTTTAAAAACTGGGTAAAATAGTTTTATAGTTTCATACCAGATACTTTGTAAATTATCACCAAAAAAAGTAAGATCTTTTTATCTTTCCGTTCTTGTAATTTGTAAAAATACTAAAATCTGGTCTAAACTTCAGTGATAGCCAAGAGGATGGGGAGAGAAAAGAGATGGTTCTGGAGAAGAGTTGTGCTCCACAGGTGGGCTCCACTGGACTACACAGGAGCTTCGTGCTGTGCCTGTGTATGCATCTATCACTCTGTGCATTAATATAGAAAGCGCAGACCTTTATTATGTGTTATTTCAGTTTCTGTGCAGAGGAGAAGGTTCGAAGGAGAAGGATGGTAAATGAGTGTTTGAAATCCTTATTAAGTCATTGACTAGCAACACCTAGAAAGATGTCTCACCTGGCAGGATGTCTCACAGTACCAGATCACAAGCTACATTCTTAAATCTCTGTGCAAAATAGCAAAGAACAAGATCCAGAATATAAGGAGCTTGGACAAAATGTGGCCATGGAACACTAGCATGGTACAGAAAGAGAAGGCAGTGGGCACTGAGAGATTCATGTCAACTCACAGTGAAGGTTTTCCTGAAAACTTAAGGATTTCTTTACTACTTAGAACTGCAGGTAAGATAGAAGGAATGAGAAGATGATCAAATGTATCAGGGTATCTGTTAGTATTTCTTGTTATGAAGAGACACATTATAAATATCACTAGAGTCATCACTTTATTGTACATGGCTTGATGGTTGATGCTGATACAGTGTTTTGTTCAGTATGCACAATAAATAATGCCATACTGTCCAGAAACTGGCTATTGATCTTCAGAATTCTGATCTGCACTCATTTGGTGATTTGCTAGTGTGTTCTCTGGAATTGGAATCCTACTGTTTTTAGGATGCCAAAGCCATTGCTAATACTTAAACTTCTCACTTTTTGTTTTCATTGCCCGCTCTTTTTTTTCCAGCCTTTGCAATCTGGCTCATCCTTCTGAAAGCTCCAAACATGAATTGTGTGGAAAGAATTTCAAACAACATGAGTATAGTTGGGACTTAGTACTTTACTATTATTTCACTGTGCCCCTTTTATTAATGTTCTCATTGCCATTTACTGTGGTTACATAGCAGAACTACCCTTCCTGCATTTTTTCCTATAATTGCAACAAGGTAAGAACAAAACAGAACGGTGTTTAGAACAAAACCTGCAGGAAGGAAGATGAGAAGATCTGGGAGAAGATCTGTCAGGGATTTAAAGTGGATTAACTGGAAACCCAAAAGCTGGCAAAGAAAGCTTTCCCTGTGGCTAGATAGCCAGCTGTTGTTACTAGCAGTGGTTTAGAAGGCTGTGGAACAGGAAAGTGTCATACCAAGATTTCCTGGAATTGGTGTCAGAGACAATTTTGCTGGAAGACGGTGTTGCAGCCAAGTTCCCTACTGCATTTCTGCTTCTTGGGTCCACACAGCAAGCTCAAGGATTTATTCTCTCCTCTTGTGGTGTTTGCCCTGCCTAGCTGTTATTGTGAAAAGCAGGAATTTGTTTCAAGGACATCCAGGCATGCCTGTTCAGATAGATGGCAAACCAGTATGCTTTGGGAGCTTACTTTTTCACTTTTGTAACCCAAGTTACTTCATTGAATTCTAACCTTCTTTTTTCCTGAAGCCATTTGAAAATCCCACGGAAAAGTATCAATTCAGCAAGCTTTAAGACTGAAGAACTCATGGAGGAGTTTTACAATTGCCGGTTCATAATTGGTTTACTGTTTCTTCCATTGTCTTTATCTCTTTTAAAGAAGTGCTTCACACTTGCTTTCACTTGTATTCTTAGAAAAACAAATCTTTTTATTAATAATCAAGAAATGAATTTTTAATAAGACTTCCATAAGAAACAGTTCTCACATCTCCCATACATTTATAGTACTTCTATTATTGAACCACCAAGAAGTGTAAAATTTCAAATAAAATCTGTATCCCTATGAAAAGAGGCTGCTGCTCATGCACTGAAAAGTACAATCTGCAAACTTAGAACACTTACCATTTAGTTAAATAAAAAGACTATACTTTTTAATGTTTTCTTTTCCATAGCTTAAATATTTTTATTAGAATATATGTTACATTGATGGATGTTATCTTGGAGGGAACACTTTGCTAAATCAAGCAGGCTTGAAGTCTCTGACTCTCTTGGGCTTTTCAGTCTTCGTAACAACATTCTTCCTCAATCATACAGACTTGATGTGTTAATCGAGGTGGTCACTGCTCCACAACATGCTGCCTAGTCATGCAGAGCATATGTCTTTCAGTTTCCCAAATTTGTTTTAGGTATTCTTTTATTAACTGTTTATCCTTTGAAAAACTTTATTGCTGGAAGTTGTTTCTCCAGAAAAAACGGGGTATTTCTGATAACAACTTTAGTAACACGATTTTTTCATGATGTGGAATGAGCCCATTCTGGTGTTATTACAGGGCTGATTTTTGGATTAAGCAACTTTTACAACAACTTCCATCAGTGTTGTTAAAACTGCAACTACTCTTTGAAACATAGTAGAAAATTTACATTCCGATGTATTGAGAAGCAGAGAGGTCTGGCAGCAGTGTTGGCAACGTGGGATTTGGGGTTCCGTTGAATTCACCCGCGTAAATAAGACAATGCGTCATCTATTCCTGAGCGTGGAAAACCCTTGCTGGATGAATTCAAGATTCACAACATAATAGTCCAAATTACCTCAAAAAAACTCCATAACCTCCCCCTTTTGTCATCCCTGAAATTCTGCAGCCATTGCAGGTCATCCCAGAAATATCCTCTTCTAGCAGCTGACACTTGTTTCATGAATCCAGAAATGGAGCTGCATGAACAAAGTTGATCCAAGAAAACTTCTTCCAGAAGCAGCTGGTCATTGTCGTTCATGTTGTCCTGTGGTGCAGCTGTACACAGACTATCTGGTGCCTCTGCCAAAACTGTAGCAAAACTTTTCAGTGCTATATCAAGGTTGGCGTAAAAATCCTGAAGCTGTCTGGCAGCACGATGTCAAATCCATATTGGAAAGGGACTCCCAGAGGCAGTGTTACAACCATGCAAACTTGTGCTTGGGTTCCCTGGAACACCTGCCAGATCCTTGTGGATGCATTGAAGAAAGATACAGATATAGATATATGGAGCTGGCATCAGCTTTCTCTCCAGTAATTTCTGTCTCTGTTGGTTGACCACACTGTTTTCTCTTTCTGTTGCTTAGGTCTTCTGGGATTCTTTCAGTTGTGCACTCTCCTGACAGCTTCAGTCTCTTGGATCAGATCCATACACTTTCTGATTGTTTTGTTCTTTTGCTCCTACTGTGAGTGTAACTCGGTGAGACAAATGTTTTAACATTTTTGACTTGGTACAAGATACTTTTCCCTCTCCTATCTCCCATCAGTCTGATGCGTTGTTTCCAGCTATTTATCTGTTACCTCATGTATTTCTTTGAGAAACTTAAGGTCACCACTGCAGATTTGTTCACCGCTTCTGTCCGTTGCTATTCTTGTCATGTGTTTGGGAGTTTTTTTTCTGACATCAAGGTACTTCATAATATTCCCCTTTCCTTTATGTTGAAGGGAAATTTTCCACTCTGCCACTTTGGTGTCATTCAGAGCTGTGATGAAGATGCATTTCATGCCATTTTCCAGGTTGGTAATGAAAACATTAGGTGGCATTTGCCACAGTTTCAGACACTGAAAATGTGACTCTGAACCACCTGCCTGTTAAACTTGGGGCTGTTCCACCCTGTCTTTTGAGCCTGACACCGTAATCAGTTTTCCACTCTTTCATCCAGACCAGGTCTCCCAACTTTCTCATAAGGGCACCAAAGGTCCATGTGTCCCAAGCCCAGTTAAAGCCAAGGGGAATGACACAGGCTGCTCTTTCCTCAGCTTTGGAGCTCATTATTTCATTGTAGAAGATGATCCATTTTCCCAGTACTTTCTGTTCTCAATCACTTTCTTGTTCTTCCTGTGTCTGGAAATGCGCTGTCTAAGGACTTGCTCCCCACAGTGCAGCCTGTAGCTTCCCCAAACCTGTTGGTTGCCTTCTTCAGATCGTTGTCCAAGGTTTTATTTCTGGTTCCCCAGAAGATCAGTTGTCAAGAGAGGAAGTCTGTGAAGGGGAAAACTTTAGGGATTAGAAGTTCTCTTTTCAAAGATGATGTCATTGAGGGTTTTTAGCATAAATAAAAAATTATTTTCTATCACATGCTATTCAGTGGAAAATTTTCAGTGAACCCTACTTCCAAGTCACATTTCATCAGACATTGTTTGTTCAGTTTCTCCAGAGTGAACAAGACCCAAAATCTTTTGGTTTGAACGGAGTGTTGACTCTTTGCATTTCAGAAGATGGGTGTAAAATTCTACTTCTATCCAAACATTATTCTTCTAAAGTGAAAAAGTGATTTTTCAGTGACTCGCTTTATATACCCATATAAATCTGATTTTTTTTTTTAGGAGTTCATTCCTGTCAAGTTGTAAAAATTGTATAGAATGTGCACTGATTATGTGATGCATTTTTATTAAAAGTATGTGAAATTTGAAAATCACATGAAACTTAACAGTAAAATTAAATTTAGCAAGATGAATGTATTCATACATGTTTGAAAGTATAAGACTTTGCTTATAATTTAGGAGAGCAAATACTGTGTTGCACCAAATGACTGCTAGGATGCATAAGAATGTGTGCTGTGTACTTGTGAACTGATTCACTAATAGATAACTGGACTATACTGTAATATTACATCTATTTTAATAGTTCTAATATTGAAAGTGTTTTTCTGTTGTTCTTCAACTAATTCAACAGTCTCTCTGTACAGCAGCTTACAAAGTATCCTGTATTAATGTTTTGCAATCTCTGCAGTAGTGTTTTGGTCTACCAGGGCTTTAGAAGTACACTAGAGTTTGTAGATATATTATGAATTAATTGCTCCTCTCCAACTGAGCAGTTAATGGATATTGGTCACTGTTTTTTCATGAATTGCAGTGTGTTCTAGCATTTGAGTGTTGTTTGTCAAATACTTTTTACAAATTACTGTGCAGGACCTTGTATCACAGCTGGTGTAGTTTAAGGTTTGGACAGAGTCACTGTGAATGAAGCCCTGCTGTGAAATAAAAGTCAAAAGGCATCTTGGCATCCCAACCATTTCCTTGGGAGAAGATTACAGCCTGAGTATGTTGAACTTTATTGCCATGGGCCTCATGACAGTATTCAGAAACATGCATGGCATTTCTGTTAAAGAAACTCAGATGTGCTTAGAGGCAAGGGATGGCATTCTTGTTTTTATCAGTATCTTGCATAAAAAAGTTAAATGTTTTTAGGCTTTTGGGGTACACTAAAAATACAGTGACAAATGTGTGATTTATGCACATAAAAATTGAGATTCCTGATTTCCTAAACCTAATTTGTTACAAGAAGGAGGAAATGACTAATCTGAAACCTAGATGGATATGTATTTATTGAGAGAGAGCGGGGAGGGAGAGGGGAGCCTTGACAGCTCCTCTTTGAGTGAAATGTTGTTTCTTGGTTTGTCTTGCTGTGAGATCATGAGTGCAGTGGGGCTGCACAGAGAAAATGTGTTTGTTAGCTCGTGAATGTGTGGTGTAAAGCACAAGGAAACTTAAAAATCAATGAACACAGTACTTGTGCAATTCTATCTAAATTGCATCAGTTGAATTCTGTCCCTTATGCCACGATGTTCTGTTGAGGGTCAGGTGAAGACATATATGAAGTTCTTCAGGAAGCAAAATCCCTCTGAAATGGAATTGGATCCCGTGCTACCTGAAATGGCAGGCCTCCAACATCCTGTGTGCAGTTGCTGATATGATCGGTTCCTTAATTAAGTCAAAACGCATTGATGAGGATTTTTCTCATTTGTGTTGAGATCCTTTGTCTTCTGTGCTGGTGCTCGGGTGGGTGTGTTTGCCATGGGGGAGGGAAGAAGTTTTACATCTGGCGCAATTCAGAGCACAGGTAGAATTGGTGATACAGACTTGGTGGTCAGTGACTGCTATCAGACAGTAACCAGGGAGCAGCCTCAAAAGTTGCTCAGAAGCCCCAAAGTGTGATTCTTATCCATGTTAAACCTGGAAACAATAGACAGTAAGAGTATCCTTTTTTTGGTTTTAGTAACTGAATCACTGCACCAGTGTTTAAGTAGAACATTGAATCAAAAGCTTGTGTTAATGAGTAACACATAAAATGTGTTAAGGTCATTTATAAAGAGCTGATTTTGTGAATTAATAATTTTGAAAGGGTGTCTATATTCTTACCATCATGAGAAGTTTTAAAAAAAATAACAATTATATAAGGCAGTATAGTCCAAGTTTTGAGTGTGTTCTTGTAGTTCTGCTAAAAGATAAGGTGCCAGGTAGTCAGTCAGCTGTATGGGCCTCCTGGGTATGTCTATTTTTTCATCCTGTTTCTCAGGTCCCAGAAGCATTAAAGTTAACAAAATTGTAGCTGTCTCAATAAGGTTTGATTTCACCTTTGGAAAAAAAAAAAATCTGATCCCATTATAAAGCAGAACACTGATGTTAACTTCACTTGGCAAAACTCTGTATGAATCTTAGCAAGAAAGTAAGTGCACATTAATTTTCACTAAAAAAAAACAATTTTGAATATTAATCCAATAAGAAAATCACAACCTTTCTTTTTTTATAAGTGTTCCAGATTATTTTTTTTATATTGGCATTTATTCCAACAAATTATGTCATTTTGACTATTGCTTTAGATGATGTGAAGTTAAAACTTGCGGTTGAAATACTTTGGAAAGTTACTTTGAAAATTCAAAACAGGACTGTTTTTTCACCTTTCTTTCAAGACAGCATATGATTATGTTATCTATAATTAGTTTTAGTGGAATTGTCAGTTTATTTACTTGGATTTTTAACTTTGCAAAGATTGACTATAAAGGACATTGGTTGTACTATCAGTTAACATGGGATAGCTTTTCTTTGATCAAAAGTGTAATTTGTAATAGTTCAGTTGCATCAATATTGTATTTTTATATGATGGATAGACTTTATTCAGCTTCTCTAATGAAAATGAAAAATCATCTCATTAAAATTAAATTATAGTTTTGAATAACATTGCAGTTCTATATGATAAGTTCCTATACCTTTTAACAAACAAAATATTCTAAACTAGACTGATGAACTCTCTTACTACTTTAACCAGAAGGAATAGTCTTGTGCATTAGGATTGAGAGCTTTTATTTCCAAAATATATAAAAACTGTATCAACAATAAAAATCCAATGATTCAGTAAAACTTTGTCCACATAATATGTCTGTAACAATAAGGATTAAATCCTGACAGCAGTGAAATCATCTGTTTACTTTGGAACCAGTATTTCACCTGTAATTTGTAGCCAATGTACTGAACGTGGTTACACATGCTGACTTAATAACTCGTGCGTTAATGCTCTAAAAACACACATGACCCTGAAGTCTCTGGGTTTTTTTTTCTGGATTCACCATGGACTTAGTGTGGCCGAGTGGTGGATGCTCTTGGTGTGAATGAGAACTGACAGCATTCAGTTACTCTCTGGAGGGGCAGTGCAGGTTAATTGAGCAGTGTTAATTGAGCATGCATCATTCTGCCCTGCCAAAACAGTGTGGAGCGAGAGCTGCCATGGTCAGCTTTGTCCTGTGCATGCATTCACTGCATGCCACGTTGATTTCATGTGAGTCAGACCTGCGGGGAATTCCACGTATTTATGGTGTTGCTGGATCAAAGGCAACGTTGGGTCCCAAGTTTTCAGCATGCTCAGATTTCTGTATATTACTAAAAATGTGGTGTCAGTTTAAAAAGCTTAGTGCCCAAAGCAGAAGGGGATTAACACAGAAACATAGTGTAGCAAGGAGCAGTTAATGAGACTGTCAAGGTGGCTTTAAAAAGAAATTGCACTCCAAATGTTGTATTTCATATATATATGTACTCTAGATTTCTATCATTTGGCTAAGAGAAAGCAGAAATCTGTAAGTTGTTTACTGCAGAAAGATGGATAAACTTGTGCTTTACTGTCACTGTGCTTCACTGACTTGGGCTTGTTCTTGTAGCCAGTGGGACATCCAAGGGGCTTAAGGGCTTTCTTGGATCTACACCAGTGCATCCAGCAGTAGATCCAGGAGGCACCTTTACCTGGGGACTCTGTCTTTGCTGCTCTTCACCAGATTGTAGAGGGTGTCTCAATTTAATGATGATACATAATACCTATTTTTCCAAGCAGAAGCTTAGGGTAGTACTTGATCTGAAGTCAAGAGTGAAGAGAAGGGTTATGTGCCTCTCCTCTCCAGTGCCAGAAGCCTAAGCCACCTACCAAATTCCAAAAGCCATCAGTGCTTCACCACTGATAGCCCCATCTGTCCATCCAAGCACTCAAAATCTGGAACTTCCAAGCTGTCAGCTCTGAATCAAATGGCACTATCAAACCACCAGAGTTTTTCTGCATATTTAAACTGACCGAAACATAAAATAAATCACATGTGCTATTAAACTAAGTGATGTAAGAAAAAACATTTTCCTTTTATTATTCACTTGTCAGTTCAGTATAGCAAAGCTATTTTAAATGTACATGAATTCCTGTAACACTTCCAGTCTGCTACAGAGTTCAGCAACTGTCTGGATATATGATCAGTATGGCCAGAAAAATGTGCCAGGATCTCACTCAATTAGGCATGGATTCAAAGTAGTGCTCTGCACGTGGCATGGTGGAAGCCTGTATTTCACTGTCACAAGATGTTTTCAGGAGATTACTTTGCTGAAAATTATTTTTGTTCCCCAGATGTGTTTCAGCTTCATTTTGTGCAAATTAGGGGGAATAACTTTAATTATTTTATGGTGTTTGATTAGGGTACTGCTGTAGCAGCAGTAAGAGATATTTTTCACAATTGGTAGAGGCATTATGTATAAGGCAGCTGGATTGCTTTGTTTCAGGCATCTAAATTAATTGCCTACAACACATATGTGACATTTGTGGTACTTTGGTTTGCTTGTAAAATCGAGAAGCTGATATTTCAGCAGTGCAGCATCTCTTTTAACTGTGGCGTTGTCTTGCAGCTACAAAGCAGATGAGCAGTTAATTAGTTCCACTAATCTTAATCCATCATTTATTCCTAACTGAGATCACTTTACATTCCTTGTCATGTACTGAAGAAGAAAAAAATATATAAATAATACATCCATACTACAAGTCCAGGAGGTACTGCTGACATAGAGTATGTGGAGAATTTCATACTTGCAAGAAGGAATGGAAAAATAATTTAATGTGTTGTTTATATGGTGATGATATATATCTTTGAGACATATGTTAGCTCTTGGAATACTGAATGCTCTCTAGGTGAAGATACATTGCTCAGTTTTTATAAAGATATTTTTATGTATATTTTGGGTAAAAGCCCAAACTCTTAGAAATAATTTGAGCTGAGGGATTAAGGAGATAACTTGAAATTGAGGATGGATCATGTTATACCTGGTTATAAATAAGCACGTACAGAAATAAAATATGTACTTCTTCGAAAGCTGTTGCACATTCCCAGAGGTTGTAAAGTCTCATTTTAAATGGGAAGTTTTCTTATTAAGTGAAAAAACACTAGCAATATTTGTCATGTATTTATATTGAACTAAAAATACATGTGCTAAATTCCAAATGGGGATTAAGAATATGGATAACAATAGCAAATAATGCAGAAATCGAAAATTAAAAGCAGCTGAGGCTGTGTCCCTTAGCCTTATGTTTCTGACATCTTACTAACTAATTTGGAGTTTCTATAGAAGTGCCACAATACTAAGAGGCACCATTAAAACATATATTGCATTTCTCAGTGTCTGCTTTTCTTACTGTTTTCCTCTACCAGACTGGAATGTGTTCTGAAGTGTGAGCACTTGCACAGCCCTTGTAACCCATGTATAGTTAGCACACATGTATTCATGCAGAGTTGGACGTGTTACTTTCAGTAACTCTGTGCAGAAATAAACCTTCACACTTGTGAACTCTTGTGCCTTTTCAGGATATGTATGTAAGTAGCTTTCTAAATGCTGCTGTGTTAAACTGTAATGGACATTGGTATTCTCTTTGGCTGAGGTTGATTAAAATAATAGATCATGAAGTATTTGTTACTGAAAAACCACAAAGGATGAAATGGACTTCTGAAATTATGAAAATTAAAATAGGCATGTGATGAGTTTTTTGGTCAGTTGTTTTAAACCTGCAGTGCATAGTCACTCAGCAGCCATTTAGGAAAGAGGAGTGAGATGAATACAAATAACATCCTAATGATCCTTAATATGCATGTTCTTGTAAGGGAGATTTTGTATTTCTGCTATCACAGTTGGCTGGTACCAGGTTTTTCTAGTTGCTCTGTTTTAGAAAACACTTGATATAAGGTGAAGGCATAAATGAAAAAATCTGGCAGAGGAACACTTGAGATATTTCAATTTTGGCATTTGGTCAGATGTTATAGTTAATAGGAGTGTGGTTTGAGTTGGAGGATACCTACTGTAAGAATGGATGTTCAAAATACTGCTGGAAATACTGTTGTGCCATTCATCGTGCAGAGGCACAACAGTGATACGTTTGTCTGGCAGAACTACATGCATTGTTGTGTTCTTCAGTGTTGGCAGAAGGAGTTAATGAAAAAACATCTAATCACTTATAAAAAGTACCATTTTTAACTCTTGTAGGATATTCTGTTTGTTGTCTTTTTAAACAATTTAAAAATTCTAGTAGTTTGCTTTTTAAATATTAAGTTACATTCCAGTTCTGGTTTCTTTTAAAAGACTTCCGTAATAAAATCACTACTTTCATCAGTGCAATTACAAGTTGATTTACTTTGGCATACCCTTCTCAGAGAGACACGAATGACACAGTTGACTGTTGAATGAAGCATTCAGAAATTGTGGAGAGAATGGGTTTTCATCTTCTTTTAAAGTTAACCTTGTGCCAAACTTTTGTAGAGGCTTTGGAGGTGATTATTTCATATTACATAAATGTCATTTTCTTCATGTAGACGTTTTGAAAGAGCATTCTTTGGTCATCACATCACTTCCATTTTAGTCAGATTTGCTGTTGACCCAAATGGAAGCGAGCTATCTTTTTATTCTTTCCTAAATGAGGAGTTCTTTCATTTTTATATGTAAACTATGGTGGTGAAATTGTATTTCAGACATGGCAGTGACATGTGCTAAAAAATTTCTTAAATGGGAAAAATCATAACAATATCTATCCAGGAGAAATCACAAAGAGATATGTCTATGTACACACACACACGAATATATATTGTTCTTATGTGATACTGAGTTATTAAATTTGCATGTATCAGAGTCAGAAATGAAATTATAATGCATAACATTGAAAATGGTTTGGCTTATTTTCTCCTTGTGCTTTTCTTGAAGGATTGTTCATCTTCAGAGGAATACAGCATTGCTGCAGCACTGCTGCCCCTGACAACTGCTTTCTACAGGGTAAGTTGGTGTGCAAAACCATGGTTCTTTTGCATCTTTCTACATTACATGCATGGTTAAAATAGAGAAAGGAATGGCAGCAGACACAGAGCAGGTAAGAAGGTTCATTCTAAAGTTTTTTGATGTTAGTGGAAGTTGTCAACTAGACTATTATGGACATTGCTCTAGAATTACACTTCATTGATCTTGGATTATGATGATAATGATGCATGTACCCAGAAATATATGCAAGTTTGTATGATTGGTTAGAGAATTATGACTGAATTATATTTAGTCACCAAAATAATTGAAAACAGTAATTTCTGATGTTACTGTTTCAAAACTGTTTATTGGAGTACCATTTTGTTTAATTTGGTGCATTAAACATTGGCAAAAACATACCTGTTAAGCTTTTGGTCTAAGTAGTTGTTAACTTTGGAGAATATTATGAATGGCTTCTTTTAACTGTATATATGTTTCCAATTTCTTGTATTGTTTTGGGGGTTTTTTGGGGAGAGAGTACATAGTGTTTAGGGGTAAAACATAATATAGTGAATATGAGAATGTAGATAATGCACATTTTGCAAGTAATTATTTAAAAAACATAACTCTTCTGTGACTGTATTTATTTCACTGTCCCAATACAGTGGTGTACATATCTGAGGAGACAAATTCAAAATGTGGGCATGCTTGCTTGCAGTATTAAATAATCCATGTTTAATGTGAATATTGTTATACAACCCAGTTTGGGAAATAAATGTTCAGTCACTGGTAATTGGTACATCATCATACTGCAAAAGAGTAGTGACTATGAGAGTTTAGCCAGACTAACATGATGGAAATCGAAAAATACAGCCTTCCATCCTTCAGATAGTGTGTGAGGCATCTATGAGTAGCCAATAAAGAGAAGAAGTTTCCTGTTTTACCTGAACAGAAACTAAGGTTTTGTGTAACAATAAGCTGAGAAAGAAATCAGTAATTATTAATTTAAATTATGCCTTCTAATCAAACAATTTCTGGTTGTTTCAAATTAGAAAGAGATTCTGACATGTAGTTTTTAGAATAAAAGATGTGGAACTTTACCAGTCACAGAAGACAGAAACATCTGCCAGAGGCAAGAGCAATTTTGACAGAGTTAAATGTGTAGAAAGTATTTTGAAATTTGCAGTTTAAACTAGTACTTAACAACATATATGGAGCATAAAGTCGCTCTTAATTTTAACTGTTGAAAATTTTATTTAAATGGATTTTAGTTTAGAGCTATACATAATACCTCAAGACTACTTTTGGGAAAGAGTGTACAGAGTATTTTCATTCTCTTATATAACTTAACATGGTGAGATACTAAATTTTTCAGTTGCAGCAAATAAAGTTCCTCACACCTTTAATTCATCGTTCTCTGTTCCCTCTCTTTGGAGGCCCCAAGGAGCAGAATTGTGAGTTGTTCCACATTTGTTGCTGCCACTACTAGTTAGTTTGGAGAAAGAGCTAATGAGCTGTTCACAGAGATTTCCCATGTCCCTGTTTCATTCTTACTACCTCAGTAATCCTACATTATCCTGAAACTTTAGTTTTGTTTTATTTGCTGATTTTTAGTTCCTCTAATAAAAATAGACAAGAGAGTTCATGTAGCTCTTTACCCTGAGAGGTAGAGAGTATCCTGAGGTGTTGCAGCAGTTCGGTTAGATTCCACATTTGGTAAAGTTTTGAACAAGTGGGGAGGGAGGAAAAAGAAGACAGTGAAAATACTTTTTTTAATTTTTAATCATGTGTCATGGGTGTTGAAATAAGCTTAAATAAGTTTTGCTTTCACCACCAAAGAGAGCAAAAAGCTGGATTGAATGTAGAACATATTTTTATGTAGTTTCTTCTACACACTTGTATTTTTTGATTGAGGTACCAATATTGCATACCATTTCTCTCACAAAAGGTTCTCTGAGATCTTTTTTAATAACCCAGTCCTGTACTTACTATTTGACTAAAGCTATACACTCAGGCAACTCTGAGTCCCCAAGTGAAAGAAACATGATGAGGTCTTTTAATGTTTCCTGACCTGAATTAAAAATTAATGTAACCTGACTATTAACTTGCAAAAGCCAGCTGTTAATGCATAATAGAAAAAGAATTTTGTTTTTCCCAGATCTAATCCTCAGGTTCAGTGATGGTCCCCTTTGGTATGTCCCATTAGATACAATTCTTTGGCAAAAGAACTTATTTTGGTATAAAACTATTCATACTAAACACAAACTGACATGTTGTTCAGAACATAAGATCACTAGACAAACTTCACAGTGATTAGTTACAACTGAGATTAACATTTTAAGGTTCAGTTTGAAATTTGAGTTAATGACTCTTCTAAGAGCATTTCTCAGCTTCTCTAGAGGTTTTCAAAATTGTGTGGTAGACTAGAATGAAAATGTTCTACCTGGCATGAACCTCTGCCCCAGTGTGCAGAACTGTGTTACCTCTTGTGTTCATGCTGCCCGAAGATGAAGCAGTGCTTGGCAGGGTGTGCTTGTTTTATTGATGTCTCTGTTCCCAGAATACTGTGTTCAATGCTGGCAGCATGTTAAACCTTGTTTCACCTAACCCTGGTGAGACTGCATAATGTTCCTGTAGCCAGGAGTTGGAGCTATTGTGAGTCTAATAGAGACACAGGTTTTCATTTGTGTGTGCATTGGTGTTATTGCACATGCAGTGTTCAAATTGAGTTATCAGTGACAGTATCTGCAGTGAATCTCAAAACCCTGTAGAGTTATATTGGTCAAATAGGTGTTTTACCATCTATTTTTGCTACAGAGTTTTGATGGGAAATTGTGATGGGCTTTTGTGTCACAGTATTTTATTGTTGATGTAATTCCTGTTGCTTCAAATGAAGCAATAAGAAGTTATGCAACATGACAGTTCCTTTATGAAAGGACTATTGTGTATATGAAGTGTTAAGTTTCATTTTATTTATTTAGGACAAAGCAGAGCATAAAGAAACAATCATCTGTTCTTCCTATATATCTTTACTGTATGTGACCACACATAGTGCAGCCACCAAGTGTTTGAAGCATACAAATAATGAGAAAGATGTTTTCTTTGAGTTCAGCAGACAAACCAAGAAACATACTCCTAGAGGTGATGTTGGTAAGATTCTGGAATGGTTATCTCATGAAGTAGTCAATGCAGTAGCACTGAGGTATTTTAAAAGGTTCTTGGGAAAACAGCAAAAACTGTATAGAAAAGAACAAGATTGCATGATGTAACTGGTCTTGTCTTAATGTCTTTGCTTATGTAAAAACTAGTCTAGGGTATTTCTACATAGATCCAGTTAAAATTACAAGAAACAGCATGCTGTGTGCAGCATGCTATGAGCTCTTGGGATGTCTGGGGAAATTTCAGAATTCTCCCCAAAGTCTGGTGAGTGATCTGTTGTGAAACTTGATCAGGCAGGATTTGATCGCGCCCTAACTCAGAGCTGATGGGATTAAATTCATAGACAGGAAGTCAGCCCTGGTTGCATATTTGTGGCCTGCAGTAATAATTGATTTCTTTTCTTGAAAAAATAGTCACAGTGCTTTTTAAAAATTTTAAATATTGGACACAAGCTGTTAGCAAAATGTGACTCATCAGTGACAGTGGACTTTGGTGTGTACTGTTAATGTCACAAAAACAAACAAATTTTTGCTTCTGGGTTAGAAAAGGGTTTTAGTTTACCATTAGTAACACTGTTGGAATTTTGTTTAAAATGAAACAATATAAATAAAAAGTATTTATACATGAAGATAAAAGAATTTTTCCATGTTTTCTTGGTACGGATGACCCATGCTTATTTAGTATGCAGTCATTTCTTCTGTGTATAACACAGAAATGTGGTATTCCTTGGTGCTGCAGAAAAAGAGGTCTTTTTTCTACCTGTGGGAAGAAAGGACACGTTGAAAAGGACTTATTTTCATCATATTTTCATGAACTCACCAAGGAAGACAAGTGGACAATTGTATAATTGGCATCATCAAATTACATTTTTCTTCAATCCCTTAGCCACTGTAGAACCTGAATGTGCAGGTTTCTAACAATTTTCTAACTTTCAGGGATCTTCTTCAAAATGTTATAAATAAAATCTTATGGTCGAGCTGTATTCCCATACCTATCTAAGTGTATCTAAGTATATTCTTGCACATTACATAGTAAATACTTGAGACACTTGCAGATCTTTGTTGCTTGGCATCCAGAAGTGTTTCAATAAAGAAAGTGGCAGAATAAAAATATACTATTCTGACAGTAAAGTTTGCTCTGTGTAGATGTGATGAATGGGCTTCCATATTTTATAGACAAGACAAGCATCTATTTAAATTGCAGTATCCAGAGCAGTATTATATTCCAGAATCACAGATCTTTAATTTAAATTTCTGAGTCACTTGTTGTCTTGAATGTCTCAGTGTACATTAGGATAGTGCTGAGTTAGTTTCAGCAAAAATGACCATTAAAATTAACATTCATCATTTACCATAATGCAGTGAGATGCCCTGGAAACTGCTTCATAATTTTTATGTCACTAAATGATGTAATTCTTGTGAGGGATGGAGGCAAAGATGGGGGTGGGAAGGTTTTGCTTGTTTGTTTAATGCTTCTAAGCCACAACATTTCCAATAAAATTTCATTTGGATACTGATGCTGGTTTTATTCTAGGATTTGAAATGAAACGTGAGAGAAATATTTTGCAGACTTGGGCTAACAAATTCTTAGGATATTTGGCTGCTCATCTGTATGCCCATTTATCACTTGTTCTCCTCCTTTATTGAGAATGAAATAGAATTGCATAAAATAGGAAGCTTTCTTTATTCAGTGTTTTTAAAGTTCACCAAAATTTGGTAAATGGTTTTACTTAAAACCTTTCAATATATTACAGAACATTTATTGGTGTCATCTTAGAAATTACTCTGGTAGCATTTTTGAGATTAAAAGGATTTTAGTCCACATATGTGGGAAGTGGGGTTTCTTTCATTTTTTATATAATCTTCAAGACAAGTACAAAATTGTGATTTAAGTGAAAAAATTGGAGTTAATAATAAAATGTGAAACCCTAATTAATTCCTTGTTAAGACATCAATAGAAATAATTGTTATGTTTTCCATAGTGAAATATGTTATGCTCTTTTGCATAGTATCATAATTAAAGGAAAGTAATTTGAGTGTATGCTTTTCTAAAGTGAAATGTATTACCAACTTTCAGTAACAGTTCTGGCAGATGTTCAATGAAAAAGAAATACTCCATGAAATGCCTGAATAAAGGGCCAGTTTATTCCAGAAACTATCAAGTGTGGAATTCCCAGTTACAAGGATAAGAGGTTTCTCTGAAGATTGGAGGCACTACTCTAGAAATTCACAGTAGTTTGTAATATTTTAATGGTTATCATCAACCACTTTTCCAAGGGAGACCCAATTCAGGGTTAATTATGTAAAAGAAGCATCATAAACTGAAATGTACTTTCTGTTGTGTAGCATCAGCTTTGAAGCACAGGGAAGTTACCCAGTGAAGGGCTGATGTGCAAATATAGGATGTGGTGAAGGGATGATTCCAGTGTTATGTCTTTGTCAGGCAAATTTTATAATTATTGTCAGCTGGAATCAGTGGAATATTTGTCCATTTGCACTGTAGAAAACAGTGAAAAAATTGGCATTAACTTTGTGTCTTAGTCATTATTTTAGAATTTGTGTAAATACCAGGGAAATGTATATAGTTATTGGATGATGCAGTTAATTTTTAAAAGAAAAATTAGTGCAGTTTTTTATGTTTAATATAAGTTTTGATTCTTAACTTCTATTTCTGCACTACTGTGGTTGGCCCAAGTAATTCTCATAATCATCAACGTGATCAACCTCCTCGAAAGCCAGAACAACTTTCTGTAACGTGTTAGCTTTCTGTTCTGAAATATTTTCATTCTTACTCATCACCAATATATTTCCTTCTAAAAGTTTCGTCCTACTCTGACATGCTCACATTGAAGTCACTTCTACTTTAAAATTCTCCACTCTTGAATTGCTGGCTTTAATTTAGGAAACTCCCATCATGAAAGACTTCCTTTATTGACTTGGCAAGAAGTTTTGTCTGCTTCCATTAATTTTCTTCTTGTATCTCTATCCTGCCAGTTCTGATACTATCTCAGTCTATGGAAATGTTTTTGTGACTGAAATAGTATTAAGTAATGTTATTTTTAGTACTAAAGTTGTTTTTATTTATCCATTTGCAGAATGCTAATCCCTTTTGTATAGAAATAAATTGTTGCCCACTTAAAGAACAGCAGAATGCTAATCCCTTTTGTATAGAAATAAATTAAGTTGCCCACTTAACAGCAGGAACATGCCTGTATCATACAGTAGATAATATGAAAGAAGCTG
Organism: Formicarius rufipectus; assembly: GCA_013399695.1. Lineage (NCBI taxonomy): Eukaryota > Metazoa > Chordata > Aves > Passeriformes > Formicariidae > Formicarius > Formicarius rufipectus. The sequence continues at coordinate 161,117 of VXAU01003099.1, read as the reverse complement.
AATCACAAAAGAAAATGTATGTAGACACACTTTTTGGTTTCTGTTTTGTGCATAACTCTTCTAAAACAAACAGCAGGGAATTGAAGGGCATCACGCAGGCAAAAGAAAGTTTTTTCTGCTGGACTTCAAGTGGAGTAATAAGTATCAAAAGAGCATAGATTAGCCTTCATCATTGGATTTTGCTGTTCTTTTCTATCAGAGTCCTAATGATTCTTTGTGTCAACAGAGACTATAATGTTTCAACTCCAGATAGCAGCCGGACTTGTTAGGAGGAAGTGAGTGGTAATGCTGGTGAGAAATGTAAAAGGGCCTGATACACATGCCCTGTTTAGCAGGGGTAGAGTTGGGTGTTAATCCTTTCAGGTTATTCATGGTTTCTCAGGAAAAAGCATGTGTTTACTCTTTAGCTTGTGGTCAGTTCCTAGACTTCTGGCACTAGTGTGATTTAAATCATCATGCATTAAATTTAAAAATATGAAATGTTTAAAAGACAGATTATCAAATCTTAATGTGTAAAATGCTTTTCTGTATATCATCTTGTTTAACAGTTCTTCATTCAGAGATCTTGCTCATTTTGCACATATTAAAGTTGGCAAGCAAAAGATGACGAACACTTTACAATATTATCAAGTGTATATATTAGCATTATTTTCATTCCTGAAAAATTCAGGAGTCCCAGTTGTGGGCCAGAGCTGCTGGTCTTGCTTTTGTGCAAAGGAACAGAAAGATGATGATACTTATCCTCAAGAGCTAACAATATGTATTTGAAATTAGTACTAATACTTGAAGCCAGACAGTCTGAAGCATTGGAAGGAAGCTGTGGAGTCATCAATTATTGTTTATGATTAATAATAGTCATCATTATTCATAATAGTCATCATTATTACTGGTGATTCTGTCCACCAGTAAATTAATTATGACTGAAGTTTTTATAGACATGACCTAAAAGGAGTAGTTTACTGAATTCTGAGAGAGGGTAATGGAGTTACTTGGCAGGTGCTTATGAATATGACTGGGGTCATGGAAGAGAATTTTTAAGGTGTCTGTCAAAGTTCTGTCAATATTTCCAAACACTCTTCCAGTCAAGGACTTTTTACATAGATTGCAAGTTCTTTTCATATAAATATTACAGTTCAGTAAATTATTTTTGTAAAAGCAAACATTTTTTTTAAGTTAAAATAGGAATCTGAGGATTCTCATTAGCTATGATTGAGTGGTTTTGCAGAATCACTTGCAAGCACAGTCACTGAAATATCATCTTTGATCCTTAAGATTTTAATTTGTGCACTTTGGATTTCAATGGATACAAAATACGTGCCAGTTGAACAGATGTTATATCTGTGCAGCTAGGAAATATCCCATAACTATTTTTAAGTGTGGGGGGGGAAATTCAAACCTGGAAGAAATTAAAAAGGAAAGTATAATATGTCAGTTTAGCATATTAGTAGGAGAGGCTTACTAGAGGATTTTTTTTAAGATGTGTCTTTACAAGGTATTTTGGAAGTCAGTTGCTGTAGTAACTTTGCTCCGTTGAAGAAACTGGCTTTCCCAGCATGATAACATCATGGGAAACATGGAAGAGAACTTTGCAGTCTGTAATTCCTTTCCTTAGTGGTTTGTGGGAGGAAGTAATTGCTCAGGGAGAAAAAAAAAAAAAAAAGAAGAAGATGTAATGATAAATTTTATAGTAAATGCTTAGTTCTGGAACTGAGGAATGGATCCGCTGTCTCCAAGAATAAACAGAAACCTTTCTGTTTTATTTCCACTGGTATTGAATCACATCATGTGTAACTACTCCTGATTTCTGCTCATTTTCTAGAAATGATAGGGCACTGTGGCTTAGCTGTACCAACTTTCATTTACTTATAGCCCATCTCTTTACATTGTTACTTCTAGGAGGGATTACAGAGTTACAGAACTTCTGATTCACTTCGAAGGTTCACCATGAAAGAATTTCTGCTGGTTTAGTTAGACTTTCTGGTAAAACTTCTGACCTTAAACCATAGGCATTTGCATTCAGCACCTCCACAGTCGTTTTCTTTGCGTGTTGGTCAGACTGGATCTTCAAATCTCTCAAATGACTTAGCTCAGGGTATAATAAGTTTGGTTTTCCTGTCCTTACTTTCAGAGCTCTTCATAATATTCCCATTTTTGCCTATCCCCTCTCTCTCACTCTCTTTCTCTCAACTTCTGAGCCCTGTAGTATATATAATTTGTATTACCAAGGTGAGATCTACAGTGGTTATAATTTTATTAATCTGCAAATTATATTCTGTATTGTAGCCTTACATTTTTGTCATTTCCTCATCCTGTTTTTGAGGGCTACTCAAGGACTATTGTTAAAATAGTTTCTTCAGATAAGAGAATGCTGTATTTCGAGAAAACTTAGGAGAGAATTGTACCCCTGAAGATGGAGAAAGCTGCCACAGAAGAAGGAAAATAGTAGTTAAAGAAATACTTTGGAACATTACTTAGATGCTCTGTTTAACTGGGCTTAAAGTTACATATGAAGTCATCAGTAATTCTAAGAACCACTATCTGAATATAAATAAAAAGCCATAACTTGTGAGAGTTACAGGGTTTATTTGGTTCTGAGTACAGACCTGGATGACAACTTGGTGCTGCCAGTACATCATTCCAATGCAGTCGTGGGTGCACATGCTCCCTGCTGAGCCCCCTGATGCCAAAGAAACACAGACATTTTAGAAGATTTTCAAAATAGCTGTGTCACAATTAAACAAACTCTTCAGGTGGATTCAGTGCTGCAACTGAGAAGTTGTGGTATCTGTCAAGTAATGGGTTTAAACTGTTGTGAATAGTGTAATGATAATCTCTATAAAGAAATCACATTTTTTAAAATGCCAAAAATTTAATGTACTGTAGAGTGGGGAAATATCAACCGGTTTCTTACTCGCCTCTGTAACCTAACCTTATTTAGAGTTGTGAAGTTCTGGTATGAAAATATCTTCTCTGAGTTTTTTTGTGCAGTCTGAACATGCTTCATTCTAGATGATTTTAGTTTCCTTTCCTTTTGTGTATAACCGAACTTATTAGATGTCTTGGGAGAAAGAGGTATGTTATGCACATTAATGTTACGTGGAACTTTGTGTTAGCATATATCTGTCTTGATGCATCTGTGTGGAAATCTGAGATATTCTGCATGGCTTTAAGTAATTACATGAACTTCAGGAATCTTGGGTTAGAGACCATGAGTAATTAGATGTTTAAGTGACTTTTGCCAGAAAAATGTATACAGTAAATAAAGCTCTATCCACAATTACATCCCATTTTTGCAAAATTCTAGAATTCTATTGCCCTCTGCTGGTTTAATGTACCTGTCTGTGATTTGGTAGCATTGACTTATTAGTGAATTGACCTTCCTTTTATTCTTCATGGTAAAATAATAGTGGACTAACAGTGTAATGAGCTGCTTTGCCACTCATTTTATTTTAAAATAGAACTTGATCTTGGGTGCTGTCTGGTTTGGTGGCTTTCTCAGGGTAGGAAAGGTGGCAAATTGTTGTTTGGGTTTTTTTGTTGCTGATTTTTGGGTTGGAGACAAAGTTTGATTTGGTATTTCACCTTTTTTTTCAAAGCAGTAAAAATCAAAACTTTAAAAAAAAATTAACAAAAGCTTCACAGCTTTATGCTTTTATGACTTTTCTCCACATTTATGTGTATGATACATGTGGGTGTAATTTTATTTAGACCAAATGGGGAAACCATTTGTTGAATTGAATGTTTTGGCCCATGTTATCCATGCAGCATGCAGTCAGACTTGGAAACGTATTCATATACACTTGTTTGACTATGTGCATGTAATAGTTTTGAAGTGAGAGTGGGTTTAGAATAGATACTAAGAATAAATTGTTTATTGTAGGGATGATGATGAGATGCTGGAGAAGGTTGCCCAGAGAAGTTGTGGATCCATCATCCCTGAAAGTTTTCAAGGCCAGGCTGGATGGGGCTCTGAGCAACCTGGTGCAGTGGAAGGTGTCCCTGTTCATGGTCTTTTCCAACCCAAACCATTCCATAATTCTGTGGTGTATGTACGGTGTGCTGCAGTGTTGTTTGCAAGTAATACGTGGGTAAGGCTCAGTCGATGTAGGTTCATCCTCTGGGACAACTTTGAAGTCTTTTTTGACTTACCAGGCGTCTGTGTGGGCACAACTTAGATGTGAATGCAGGACTGGCACATGTAATGTGTTCATTTGCAGAATTTGGTTTACATTGTCTGGGACAGGGACAGTGTGTTGCCTACATGGTACCTACTCATGACATGCACTAGGTGGTAACTAACTGAATACTTATAAAAACAGCTCCTAGAGTGGGAATAACCCTTCAAATTAGCAATGCACTGAGTCCTGGATGATCCATAATCTTACGCTTGCAGGCTTCCAGGGATACCCTTAACCAATACAGGAGAGGAAGTGCTGTGATCTCCTTTGGTATGCAGAGGTGTTGTAATAGCTTCCTCACAGAGGTCAAAGGGATAACCCATAGCCAGGGATTCCTCAAGGAGCTCAGGGGAAAGCTGTTCTTTCCATTCAGCAGCAACCTTCTCCTCACTTCTTTTCCTTCCTTTTTTACCAAATAGATCCAAACCAATAACTTGGGCTATAAGTTGGAGGTAGAAATCTGCTTTATTTCTGAAATAAACTGGATTTCTCTAAAAGAGAGCCCTGTTGAGTTTGCCCCTTCATTTCCATAGCTGAGAGATGCATCAAAATCATGTGAGGAAAGATCAGTCTCGGGTGTATTTATATTCTGGTTTTTACTCTTTTTGTTTTAAAAATCTTTTGCAAATTGACAGTCAATAACTGGATCCCTTGTTTTACTGGAATAAACTTGCTTTCTTCTTCCAACTTCCGTGGTGTAAAGGGTAGAAACTGATGAGTGATCAGTACAACACATACTTTTTCAGAAACAAGCAATCTAGATAAGTCAGTTGGGGAATCTTAAAGTTGGTGCCTGTTTTTTACTGAGCCATGAGTATCATTTTCAGTATCAGAAATACCCAGTCTTGGGAAACAGGGAAAAAATTCTAGGCAGGTGTTACCCAGTACCCCTCAGTAAGGTGGAAATAGTGGAGAGATAATTCCTGAGTTCAAGAAGTTGCCTCTGTAGTCACACACATCAAGTCCCAAATTTACTGTAGAATGTAATTCATAATTTTCATATGGATAATGTCTATTTCATACAGAATTTGAGAGGGAACTGTTTGGTTTTTTTAAGTTCTGTCAGTGTACTGAAAGGATTCAGTGTCCTTTGCAGTAGTTACCTGATTTCCTGTTGCTTCTTACAATTTACACCTCAATGCTCATTTAAGCCATCATATGGGCAGCTTTAAAGTGAGGATTTCAGCAGTGCAGAACTACTTTTATAATTTTCTTCTGGGGTCTTTCTTAAGCTGTCAGTCTCTAAATCCTCCCTAACAAGTAAGAAATTCTTTTGCTGCCTCCTCCGTTCATTCTGTCGGGCAGAAGTGAATTATCAGGACAGAGGGGAAGAGCATAAATACCAGTGTAGTTTTGCTGTCCTGTGGAAGGCTGTGTGAATATATGTTTTCTATCTGTAGTATTGCTTGATGGACAACACCGAACTACTGTTCTGCTTAAATTGGAGAAATTCTGAGCAAACACTTGTGAATACAACAGTAAGTGTTGCAGTCCTTTTGATGTGTTAGACTAAGCGTTCCCAGGGTAGAGAATATAAGACACTGCAAGCTTTATGGAATGCTTATATTTGTACCAAGAGTATTTTTAGTCTGTGGATTTGGACTGCATAGGAACAACAGTGTGCTTCTTGAGTCTGGTGTTTGTATTCCTTTTTTACAAACAAACTAACTGAAACAAACTGAGAATCCGGAGTGATTTTGCCCAGAATAACTGGCAGAGCCAGGAACTACAAGTCCTGATTTTGATTCTGTGCTGTGGGCACTATCAACTTTTGCCATTTACTTCAACACATGCAGGTGGTGAGAAGGATAACATTTATGATCCCTGAGCTTTTTGATGTGTTTTCTTTCATCCTTCTCTAAACAAACCGTTTTTAATTTGTCTAGGACTTATTGTCAGTGTTGATTTATGTCATTATATTTGAACATGAATCTCTGTTGTTTCAGAATTATTTATTGTAAATGGCTGATCATGTTTTTTAATTTTGAGCACAGGAAGAGCATCTAAACTCCTCTCAGCTTTCCTGTTGTGTTTATCCCTATGTGAAAGACACTTATTTGATTTTTATGTCTGTAACGCTATTCCTGTGGACCCAAAGTTGGGACCTTAAACTTTTTGGATTTGTGTCAAAGATCATCCCCTCTTCACTGAGTTGACACAATTACCTGATTTGGGTCGAGGCATCAGAGGCAACTGAAGACGTTGATGGTCAATTCACTCCTTTGTGTGGCATTTACTACACAAAGTGCTGTGAGCTAACCACGAACTACCTGGGCTTGAACAGATATTTTCATTTTCCCTTCCCCTTTTTCCTTTCCCTCTTTTTTTCCCTTTCCCCTTTTCATGATGTCGTACTCCTTTTTTGCAGATCTCTTGTGATTGGGAATTACTGTCAGTGTAAAGAATAAATCAAAGTCATGATGGCTTTAACACTCATCTTTGCTTTCAAGATAATGTTGTCCATATACGTATTCTATGATTTACTCATTATCCCCATTCCTCTGTAACACAGGTTTTGTGCATCTGGAGTTTTAATGAGGGGCATGATTGGGCCAAATCCATTCCTTGGGGCCTGTGATAATTACCATAGCTGAGCAAATGAGGCCATTTGGAGCTACCACTATACACATCTACCAACAGTGAGATGCAAAACATGTACAGCTCTTAGAGAATAAAGATTACTGTAAAGGAAGTGGGTTTAGAGGAGGAAAGAAGAAGTCCTCCTGTATATTTTGTAACGTTTTCTCTGGGTTTTTTAGTATTAACAGACTAATTTTCATGTACAGTAATTTGTCATGCTAATTAGTAGGTTTTACATGGTGTATTTTGTAAATATAATATGATATCTATTATATATAGTTTGTAACATCATTATATAGTATTATATATATATTTGAGTATGGTTAGTATTTTGTATGCCTTAGGTTTTTTTAAGGGATGTCCAGCAGTCACTACAAAGGTGAGTGGTGTTTGTGCAGATCTGTGCTGTGATTTCACAGCTGGCTCAGGTGTGGGAGCTGCTGCTGTGTGATCAGTTGTTGTTTCCTGTGAGCTGCTGTAAAACTTCACCACAGCTGAAACTTGGGCATCTGCTAAGCAAACCAGCTATCTTCTCTTTCAATCTGAATTGAATAAACAAAGTCACATTTAATGGAATTTCAATATTCTACACATTTAGATTTCTTAACTGGTTACCGAGAAGTTTTGATGAAGTTCTGCATGATTTAATAAAAAATACATTGTTCACTTTTTGATGGTGAATTACAAGAAGGCGTTTTGATTGAGTAAATTTTATTAGCATGTCACATGGCATTTCCTCAACATAAAATTTAAAAGGACCTTGGAATAAGGTCCTTTGATAAGGAATGAATACATGGCACACGATCAGGACTTTTAGTTCTTGTTGTACTTGGAAGAGCATAGTGAAGAAAACACAGTTTGGAGAATTGCAAAACCAGAAGGCTGTAAACCAGACTCTAGAAGTTTCAGTTGTGATCTCCTGGCCTTCCATTTGGATGCCCAAGTGCCTGCTAAGAAGTTCCTGTGAGTACTGGCTGTCGTGAACAGCTGTACAATTACAAATATTAAATTGAGTAGTATTCCTGCTCTCCAGGAAAGTGGTTTACAATATAATCACCAAAGAAAAATTTAAGTTCTAGATATAGTGTGTCTTTCAGGTATGGGTAGCATTGTGAGTGAAAGTTATTAAATGAGGCACCCAGTAATATACTTTATTCTTCAGTTCTGCTGCAGAAATAATCAAAGCAGATATTTAGATTATCTTACTTGCTGTGTATACAACAAAGATTTTTTTTTTTTTGTGGTCTTCTCTTATTGAAGAATTAAGAACATGATGAAGGATTTCATTCTTCATGATTCAGATCTTTGAAATAAATTTCCGTTCATTGTATGTGGTTATCAAGAATATTAAACAACTCACTGGGAGACTAGTGCAAGCTAAATAAATAGATCTACTTGAACAAAATGGTTCATTCATAATGACTAATGCTGTAACAATCCTGGGTTTGTTTGAGACCTTACAGTGATCCAGGCCCTTGGGACTTCAAAGAACATACCCAATTTAGCACACTTTAAGAAGCTGGATTTGGGTCATAAAGTACTGTAAATAAAACTGTAGATAACTATTTATCTAATCTTTTACTGTTGCAACAAATGCAGTTTACTGGAAGAACTCAGTTACATATTTTGGTCTGTACAACTAATTTTATGTATATGTGTGTATATATATGTATTTTAATATATAGATTTATATTTCAGTACTCAAGTCGTACCCTTTGAAAGAAATTAAATAATATGACTAATTTGTCAACTTTGCACTGTTTTTGCTTTCAGAAATTAGCACCTGGAGTTAGTCAGTTTGCTTACACCTGTGTCCAAGATCATCCAATCTGGACTAACCAACAGTTCTGGGAAACAACCTTTTATAGCAATGTGCAAAATCAAGTTCGCTCCCTCTACCTTACAGCCAAAGATGACAACCACGCAGTGCAGTTAAAACAAAAGGTAGGAAATTATACTAAATATTAAAATAGGCATTTTAATTGTATCCTAAGTTAAGAGAAAGTGAAGTTACAGTTCCTCCAAATCTTTGTATTTTTCTTTGTTTTTTTTTCCCCCCATATTACACAGCATACAGTAACAAGAAATTATAAAAACGTATATTTATTTACAAAGCATTATTTGATTTTACATTTATGATTTTTCAAACAAGCACTTCTTGTAGAATTTTCCACACTGTCATTTCCATGTTTTTCCTGGGAGTAGTAACTTAGTGTACAGTAATGCTTTAAACAACCTGTATGAACAACCTAAGCTGGCAGCAGTTCTAGTGTCCAGAGTTAGGCACCCCGGGGTGGTTTCTGTTGAATGGCACTCTGTCAGCCTTATTAAAATTGGACAAATCTTTCAGAACACAAAGTGTCTGTCTAAGGAGGAAGAAAGCACATATCTAATGCAAGAAAGAAAACTATAATGGGATGCCTTGCAGCATACTAAAATTAGATTATTAAGGAGCACATACACATAGAAAAGAGGCACTTGTAATCTCTCTTCTTTTATGAAAATACCATTATGATGTGACTGAAAAGTGTATGCTACCCAAAGTATGCAGTGTTGTAAAGAGTAAGTAGAAGTAAAGAAGTGAAATAGAGCTAATCCCAGAAATGTAGTCAGAATGAACTGCAAAGGCATTTTTGGGGTAAGGAGACAAGGACTGTGGGTGTGTGTACAGGGAGCCTCTTCCAATCTGACATTGTGTAAAGAAAGATGTCAAGAGCAGTAGCACTTACAGGGCTGCATCTACTTTAACCCTCACATGTGTTTATATGGAAAATTAGCTCAGCTTAGTATGGAAAAAGCATTTGCAAGTCTACTCCTTTATTCATTTAACATCAGGCATTAGGTCACTAATACCAGCTGCCAGATTCCTTTACTCTAGCTTGAATATGTGCCATCTACCTAGTTTGCTTCAAGCTAATGCTAGAATTGGACTCCAACATATAACAACATGAATGTTTCAGCTGGTCTGGAACCTATTTATAGGCAAGCTCTCACCTGAGCATCCTAGGAATTTGGAGAGTCTCACTTTATATCAAGCAATGAGCTGCATGTTATTTCTCAGTCTGATTTATGCTTGTTCATATTTGAACTAAGTGGATAAGCTAAGGAGAGGAGCTGTATTAAAGCATGGAAGATAGTATGACATAGAAAAGATCTCAAAAGAAATTATGTTATTTAGGTCTGTCTGCATTGTGCTGCTTGTGTACTTCAGTAAAACACTGTCAAAGCTCACTTCCCATAGTCATAACTCTCCTTAAACCCTATTAAGTGTAGTTACTTCCTTTTTCTTTTGAAATAAATATATGATTTAAATAGCTGAAGAGGTTTAGGAAGAAATGTAGTAAGTGAAGTTTTGACTAAACATAGGGGGTTTTTTTAAGTTATGGCTTTGTTATTTCTTCTATGCCTTTGCATTTCTTTCTGTATGTCTTTTAGGAGAAAGGCTGTGGAAGCCCCGACCAGGATAAGACAGCGATGGACCTGGCAGCCGAGCAGTTGCGCTTGTGGCCAACTCTTAACAAACAGACGCAGCAGGAGCTGGTCCAGAATGAGGAAAGCACCGTTTTCAGTCAGGCCATTCATTTTGCCAACCTCATGGTCTATCTGCTGGTGCCTCTGGATACCAGTAAGAACAAGTTGCTGAGAACTTCAGCCACGGGTGACTGGGAGAGTGGAAGCAACAGCATTGTCACAAACAGGTGGGTGTCCCAGTTCAGCCATCACCAGGACAGCCCATGGGTTTGCAAAATGGTCTCAACTTTTAGGACTTGTTCTAAACACCAACTTATTTCAGTATCTTCACTCCTTTTCAAGGTCATTAGTTAAGGAGAGCGGAAGTCCAACATCATTCCTTAATCTGGAGTAATTTACCACCATTTAAAGCCACATAAAAGTTGCGTTGTCCCAGTAAGAATTTTTAATCTAGTTGTGCAGGTGTTGAAGTCGAACACAGGGTATGGTGAGAAAGAAAACAGTAACCCCAAAGCCACCATTAGCTTTGATATAACTTGGGAAAAGAATAGCGTATGAAGCTAAAATCAAGAAAGCTTTTGTATAGCATCCATAAAATCACAATTCCTGTGCAACAGCTGCAAGGAGGAAAGGCAGTGAGGTCACAAAAAGCAAGACAGCTAAACCACAATGGCAAAGGTTAAATTACTAAGGAAGCAGGAGGAGTATAACACCAGTTATGTTCCCGAGCATGCGAATCCAGGACATTTCATAACAAGCCTTCCTCCCTCTCTGTTTGTTGCCTTCATTATCACCTCTCTGTACAAATTCCCACCTGATAAAATCGTAGAACACCCTATGAGAACACTGATACCAAGTAAAAGGCTATCAGGACAAAATTCCCCATGGAGTTACTGATTTCTGCTGACTAAAAGCCTCTAATCTCAGTATGCTCAGTGTGCTTGTGAGTTGTATGTGGTTGTGGTGTGTGTTGCAATCTATGAATCTGGCCCTTGATATTATTATAGAAGGCATTTTTGGACATTCAAAGTACATCTCCCACTGACTTCCTTGCTTATCTGATGCACAAAAAACTTCCTTTGTGGTCTTTATTTAGATTTTGATTCCTCTCCTCTGCAACTAAGATAGTACATTTAATGTATCTTTCTCTATATAACTGGATTTTTGTGTATCGTGGGTTGTTAATACTGTACTTGACTTTATGAAGAGAAGACATAGAGCAGTTTTTCTGTTGTGGGCCTCTCTTTACTGGACTTGTGGAGGGAAAGTTTTCCTGTGTTGTTGTCCATGAAGTTTTGACAGTGTTAATGCAGTAAAAGTACAATGTGTTTGTGGAACCACCATATGCTTTTAGCAAGGTTTGTGAATTGTCACTAGGAAAAAACCCCACAGCTTGTCTCTATCTGACCAGGTATCGTGTGTGCATCACCAGCTGAATTTTTCCCACCTGACATTACTTTTATTTATGCCTATAGTATTGCAGGCAGTGTTGCAGAGAGTTATGATACTGAAAGTGGATTTGAGGACTCAGAGAACAACGATGTTGCAAATGCAGTTGTCCGCTTCATCACCAGATTTATTGACAAGGTTTGCACAGAAAGTGGAGTTACCCAGGATCACATCAAGGGTCTGCATTGCATGATACCAGGTAGGAACCGTGACAAAAAGGTGGCTTGTAGTCTTTTTTTGTCTTTTTTTCCTTTACTACTGCACTTTTTAGTTTCAGTTACTTTCAGTTATGTTAGAAGGTTAGATTTCTTCTTCAGACTGTATTTGCTGTTGAATTTTAGATAATTATTCCCTTGATGTTTAAATTTGAGAATTTGAGAATATCAGAGTTTTAATTAGGTTGCAATTAGTGCCTTTTTACATTATGTAAAATTTTGCTTATGGTATTACTGCTTTCCAGGCATAGTAGCAATGCACATAGAGACTCTAGAGGCTGTCCATCGTGAGAGCAGGCGGCTTCCACCCATACAGAAGGCAAGTGTTATGAAACATTTTTGTATTCTTTACAAGTATTAGAATCATTCAATTTAGTAATCTTTTTTTCCTCTCAGAATGTTAGGAGGAAACATCAGAACATTAAAAGAAAATTTCCAGCAGTGATAAATAAAGTGCTTGGCTTTGGTCTCATGAAATATGAACTTATGAAACTAGTGGAGCCAAACTTCTGATCATAAACAAGCAGTTGCATGCCCGCTGCTTTTTGAGACCCATTTCTCTTAGTTGAGTCCAAACTCCATCTCCCTTCTTTGGACTCAGTCTCATAATAATTTTGTTTTGAAGCTTTTAAAACCAAGTATTATAACTGGACTGAGGTATGACAAGGATATTGCTGTTACACTTACACTTTCGTTTGTTTGTATCAGCCCAAAATTCTACGACCAACTTTACTACCAGGAGAAGAATTTGTTTGTGAAGGTCTCCGTGTGCTACTGGATCCTGATGGCAGAGAGGAAGCTACAGGAGGACTGCTTGGAGGTCCTCATATCCTCCCTGCTGAAGGAGCTTTGTTCCTTACCACTTACAGAATTATATTTAAAGGCACTCCTCATGATCAACTGGGTAAGAAAATCCAAACAGTGATAATTGTGATCCTCCACATAGGCAGGGTTTTGAGCTGGCCTGTCCACCTATTTAAACATCAACATCAGAATGTACATACCTCAGAGTCTAATTTTTCATCTTTATCAGATAAGAGTAATCTTTTAATATAAGTTTTTATCAGTCAATATGACAATGATCAATTTTGATTTTGCACTTAACTGCATCTTATTTCTTCAGATTCTAAGAGTTTGTTTGTTCCTGTGTATTGACAGATATTTGCAGTGCTCTCTTCAGTAATTTATGTAATACAAAACCATAATATTTACATGTCTTAAAGGAAACTTTAGTAGACTGTCACATGGCATTATGATCTTTTATGGATTGCCTAAAGCTGGAGACAGAAAATAAGAACATTCCTGACCATACTTTAGTAATTTTCATAGACTTTGGAATGGACAAAATGCTTAGTATCTTATATCTCAACCTGTAAAGTTGGTCTGGTATTGCTGTTTTGTAAAGCAGTGTTTGTAGGCTTCTTCAGCACTGAGCAAGATCATACATTCCATGTGAGATCTGCAGCTTCCGCTACTCCTAGGTTTTCATTAAATGTTCTTTTCAGACGTTGGAAGCAAGTTAAATGAAAAATATTGATATGTTAGTATTCTACCTAAAATTATTGCTTGTAAATGCAGTAATTTAAAAATATGTAATGGAAATAGCTCTTCTAAATGGTAGATTTTTGTGTTTTGACATCTGCCTTTTCTAAGTAGATTGTCATTTAGAAATATAAATTTGTTGTGTTAAGTTTGTGGGCATATGTAAAGATGTCAATGTATATAAGTTTTTGGTTATGAGTTGTATGATGAAATATGAAATTTGAATAAGCTTGACATTTTTTCTTCACCCCCTCCCTACCTAGATTTTAGGAGTGCATTTCCATCATGTAGAAACATTCAGCAGGAAGGAGACTATTTTCCTAAACATCCCAGCTGAAATTAAGCAAAAATTCAGATTACCAATAATGCTTTAGAACTTTGTCGCCTTTTCAGGCCCTTTGCCTGAAATTCATTCTCACCATTATGCTTATGTTGCTCTGTGCTTACTCATTCCTACCTATTCAAATTGCAATGTGAGCAGAGCCGCTCTGCTCTGTGATACTCACTGTCTGTGTGTCGTGGCCCTCAGTGGGAGAGCAGACAGTGATCCGCAGCTTCCCCATCGCGTCGGTCACGAAGGAGAAGAAGATCAGCATCCAGAACCAGCTGCAGCAGAGCATGCAGGAAGGACTGCAGATCAGCTCAGCCACCTTTCAGGTAAAGGGAACTTCTGGAAAAATTTATGGCCCTACACAGTCTGCTCAATGTACTTACCAGCAGCTCTTTGCTCTGCTGTTTGTGAGGGGTCCAGGTTTCTGCCCTGTAAAATCATGGAATCGGCTGGCTTGGAAGAGACCTCCAGGATCATCCAGTCCAGCCCTTGATGCAACAGCTCTGTAATTACTAGATCATAGCACTGAGTGCCACATCCAGTCTCATCTTAAAAACCTCCAGGGACAGTGAATCCACCACCTCTCTGGGCAGCCCATTCCAATCTGCGATTACTCTCTCTGTAAAAAATTTCTTCCTAATATCTAATGGAGAATGCAGTTCTCATAGAAACCCAGGCATTTCTTGGCCCAGTTGATATTTACAGAGGGATACCATGTTCACATTGGGTTTATTCCATTGTGAAGGGCTGATTTGCTTCCAAATCTCTTCATGTAAGTAGAGGCCTAGGCAGACCAGTGGAAAGATGCTTTCTCTCTCCTCCAGCTACATGGAATGAATATGAAAAAGCTCTAAGTATTGCTTTCTACTCAAGACTTGACACTTTCCCAGCTTCCTGTTAATCCATGGCAGAATGTCATGGTGTGTCACATGTGGCAGCTGCACTTGCAGGAATCTTTAGGGTAGGCACCACTGGCCAGAACCAGTGAGCCTCTATATGACTGGCAGAGATCCTGGGATTTTCCCTTCTGTAAGATCTCCCTCAGGGTGTTCAACAGAAGCATGTCCAGGGCAATTGACAGAGATGGACTTCCAAGCATTATGAATCCTGAAGTCTTTGCGGGATTTTTCTCCTTGATGGGGATACTAACTGTGGTCAAACCCTAAGAGGTCTGAAGTTGAAGGCAAGGAATTTTATATTATGGACTGAAAGTTGAATGCAGATACAAAATACTTTGTTAGATTGATTGACTGCAGAAGTTTGTTTTCATTAAGAAAAGAACATTTGAAAACATAACAAAATAGATCATTAGCATTTTACTAGTTCCCTACAATAATGGACATTACTTAGCTAATCATCCTTCAATATTCTATTCAGGAGCAGAAGATTAGGAATGCAAAAGAGTAAAACAAGCAAAAAAAGTCATTGTTCTTGTAGACTTTTGAGAGGACTTTTATTTTCCAGAAATCTTTTTACCAGAATAGTTAGCATGCTTCAACGATGTGATAAATACAGACACAGCTCAGTGTTTTTAGTGCTGGATTCAGGTCAAACATCATCTTTGCTTTTGTTTAGCATAGTTTTGTATTAGGTTAGGAGAACAAAAACAATCGGCAAACAGTTTACTCTCTATTCCCTATGTAACAACCAGAGTTCAGTGCAGTATAGAATAGCCCCTCCTCTTTGTTTATGAATTATGATTTTCAGATGGTTTTGTGTGCAGTTACACTATTTAATCTCTTTAAAACTTCAGAGCTGTGTTACCCCGAGAGAGTGAAGAGCTTCTTTCAAGGAGGTCCCAGAACAAAAAAGTTCTTAGTCATTTAGAAAATATTTACAAAACAAGTAAAATTAGAAAAGCAAGAATGAAATCCGCCTTCTAGATGGCAAACAAAAGACGTTCAAAAGGTGTCTAGGTATGCACTCAAAAGTAAAGCTCTCGGATATTTCTTTGTTTGCTTTTTCCGCATTCTTGAAGTTCTTTTGGGTTTTTTTATGGATTCTGTGCTTTCTGTCTCCTTTTTTTCCCCTTGAATTGTTGACTGTCTTCCTTTTGGATGAGGATGATTGGCTAGGATTTTCTTTTTCCCCAAAACTTTTCAAAAAAGCATTTTTAGTCAAGTGGATGGATCAGTGTTGAATAGCACAAGGTTGTTTCCTTTTTAAGGACCAGATTTTGTGATCATATTTTTTTATAACAAGCAGTTTTCTGTACTTTACAAGGTGAGGCAAAAATTGGAGTGTCTGAGTAATAGAAATATAATGGTTGTGACATATGAATACTGAAATCACTGCTTGGTGAGAGTCTTTGAAGTGCATTACCAACCTTAGCTCCCAGTACAGGAACAGAGCTGGCAGAGTATTCCCAAGCTAAGCTGTCCCGTGTGATTAGTATTTGAGTTGCTGTAGATATCTTAGTGTCAGCACTACTACTTGGATTTACCAAAATATTCTGTATTTGATATTATGAGAATTCCAGATGCTTCTTAGTGAAAATACCTTAGTATTAGGACATACATTTAAAAAGCGAATAAGAAAATTATTAAAATGCGTAATGTCCCTCAAAATAAATAATATATCTGTGTTTTCTGATGGGCATGGTACTGCATGAGAATTTTGCTAATTTATTTTAGAACATTTTAATTTCCGTAATCTGTCATTTCTTTTTTTCAATTTCTAACACATCATGTCTTTAATATACAGCTGATTAAAGTAGCATTTGATGAAGAAGTCAGTCCCGAAGTGGTGGAAATATTTAAGAAGCAACTCACGAAGTTCCGTTACCCTCAGTCAATCTTCAGCACGTTCGCATTCGCGGCCGGGCAGACAGCGCCACAGATCATCTTACCCAAGCAGAAAGAAAAGAACACCTCGTTCCGGTACGGTCTGTCTTCTGCTCCTCTTGCTGATGCTCTTGGTTTGTGTTTGTCAAACACATCAAACACATGTGGGTCGTTCAGGCAGTTTCCAGGAACATCAAAATAAGTGGCTGCTGTTCAGCATTTCTCTGTGTTTCCTGAATCAGAGGTAGATTAGTATGATACAGATGTTTATTTGTCTAAATTTCTGGCTGCGGTAGATTTGAACAAGCACCTCAATGCGTTTTGAAACATGCAAAATATAAGTAGCATCTCGAGCTCTGCAAGCTGTGACACTGTGGAAACAAGATTCATTGTGCATTACTTTATAAGTTAACAACCTAGTCTGGATTAGAATTAATTTTACCCTGCACATTCGCTCTTGTGATTTTTAATTTAAAGTTTGAACTTTGGGTCCTCTCTTAAGTTTTTTGCTATACATTAATTTTGCTGGCCCAGCCGCATCACTAGTCTGTTCCAGAGTGGTAGCTCCTGTGATTCTCTGTTGTTTATTGCATTGTTAACACAGGAAAGTAGAATTAGTCACAAAATCCTAAACTTGAAGGTAATTTCTATCTTTCCTGCCTTTACTTGTTGACTTTCTAGAACTACCACATTGCTAGCAAAACAAAAATGCCTGAAGAGAGATGCTATCTGCTTATTCATTACCATTAGATATTATAGATGCAAATTTATCCCAAAGTAATAAAACTTTTATTCACAAATTAATATAGGAAATAATTTTTCTGAAGTTTAGAATTTTGTCTTTGTACCAAGTGAAAAATTATCAAATACATTTTATCCGTAGTCATCATAGAAATCTGTAAATGCTATTAGGGAGAATTATAGGTATCTTTCTAAATATTTTTATTACTTTGAATTGCTAGTACCTTCTCAAAAAGCATTGTGAAAGGAGCAAAACGTGCTGGGAAGATGACAATTGGACGCCAGTATCTGTTAAAGAAGAAGACAGGCACAATAGTGGAAGAAAGAGGGAATCGCCCAGGATGGAATGAAGATGATGATATCTCTGGTAATAGTGAAATATCTTTTTCCATGTTGGTTAGTAAGGCTATCCTATTATGTTTCCTTTCCAGTGGATTGAATAAGAAATGTTGTCAAGAAAAAAATTGAAGAGTCTTCCTAGATAGGAAAGAGAAAGGTTTCAGATCTGTACATTTAGTGTTTTCTTTTGCAATGACAAGGCAGAAGAGGAAGTTGACTAAATTCAGTCATATAGCAAAATAGAAGATTATTTTTTTAATTATCAAACTATTTAGATGTAGTATCTTCTAGATAATCTTTTTTACATTGTACTGGTGTAGATGAAACAGCACAGAAGCATACTGTAACTTCCATTTATCTTTACACATCTGAAGTCTGCAGTTAATCTATGATGAGATGCACGAATGAGCAAATATTGCTGGAGACTTCTGTGGATGTGGAACTGACTAATGATTTCTGAAAACAGCACAAGTCATTACTGCTGAGTATACCACTTTCCAGAATTCTGGTTAGAAGGATTTGGGAGCAGAAGGTAGAGAGGGATTTGGGCACTTTGTGCAGTTTGTGTGATGATGTGGAGTTTGACTTTTTCCTCAAAACTCTTCTTCCCATGTGCTACTGTCAGTATATCCTTATCTGGACCACTGCTAATTTATAATAAACCACTAGAGGGAACCAGATTCTCCTGTACATAAACAGGTGTGGTTTTGTCATATCATTCTCTCCTTAAAAAAAAACAAACAAAAAAACCCACAAACAAACAAACAACAACAAAAAACCCCCCATAAACATCTCAGATAATGAAGTGTTTATCAAACACTAATAATTTCTTCAAAACATCAAACAATCCTGATTTTCTATGTGACTTATGAGCAGATGGGTAGCAGTTGTCCAAAGCAGGACTAAAGTGCTGTCTCTGTTCTCAGCACAATGGAAGAAAGCCATTTCAGGCAAGCTGAAAAATATGGATTCTTTTCTTCCATTCCAGATAAAGTGTTGAGAAAAAGGCAAAAACAAATAGGATTAGAAAATACAGAATGTCTTTACAGTGCTGAAAGATTACATTCTTAGCTGAATTTCCAGCTTCTTCCTTAAGTACTGAGTTAGTATGAAGTCTGATGTTGCAGATTTTTTGGGTTGGAAGCAGTTCTGAAGACTGCCCTCGTATGATTTTTGTGGTGATTTTGTGTCCTTCACCCAGAGACACAAAGCACAGTCATACTTGTGTATTCATACTTCCCTTGATGATGAAGAAATTTGATGTTTTTGCACGGCTGATACACAAAACAGCCGTATTCTTCCATTAACACAGGTGTTATATAAGCATTAGTGATAGTCACTTTTTTCCTCCCCAAACTAAAATATAAAAATACTCATTGTGAGTCTTCAGGACTGCTGTTTTCCAGATGTTTTGGCTGGGAATGTGTAAGGTGACCAAGGGCTAACAGTTTGCTTTTCTCTCCATGCAGCACTAGCACATGAGGGGTAGGCAGCTGACAGCAGCAGGGACTCTGCTTCAGACAGTGCAAACAGCCTTAGGGAGTAATCACTGCAATTTCTCTTAGTTTGGCTGTTGTGGTTTTGACTTTGTTTTTGACTTTGTTTGCGAGTGTGGAAAACTGAAGTATAGGAAACTATGCAGCTCTACCAACAGTGAATCAAACAGGAAGTACCTACAGCAGGTGATGCATTGTCTTGAAAAAGAAATGTTACAGATAGGGTTGGAAGGAGTTGAAGAGATCAACTGCCCCCAGGCAAGGTCAGCATACGTAAACTCTTCCTTGTCGGTGTTTACCTAAAACTTTGTCTTAGAAACTTTCAAACAGGAAGGTTTCTCAGCTCTAGGCAGTTTGTACAACCATCCTTAATGCTGGACAAAAACAGGCAACTTTCTGATAATCAGGACTAAAATTCATCTTGCTGCAATTTAAAGCCTTCATTTCTCACTCCGCCTCTATATACATTATAGAAGAGATGAATCCCTTTGTTCTGATTGCAGCACTCAATGTATTTATGACCTATTGTAATATTTCTCTGTTTTCTGGATATTAAATATCAGTAGTTCTTTCAGTTATTTGTTTATTAGTCTTGATAGACTTAAAATCATCTTGATTGCTCTTTTCGCAGACTTCTCTAGCTGGTCCACATGTAACTTGCAATGTAATTTCCAAAACCAGACTCAGTACTGTAGTTATTATTTGTTGCCACTGAACACCTGATTTACCTCCAATTCCTCTGCATCATTTTATTTTCAGAGTTTAGAATCTCCAAATCACTACTAAATCCTGCTTCCTATAGGTGATTGTATTGGTGTATTCAATAAAACAAGACTGTAAAACCTACTTTTGCAAACAGTCATATCTCAACAACAGTAAAATAGAGGCTTTGTTCCTCATCTTTTCAAAAGCAAATCACATTGAAGATATTTTGTTATCTCTCCAGATTAAGGGCATTGATATGAGCTCTTATCTCTAGCATTTTATGCACAGGGAAGTGTTTTGCAACTTCTAATCACCAATATACCTGCATTCATGAGAGAAAAAGCCATTTAGAAAAAAATATTTCAAAAAATGCACCCTCATCTTACCTGAGTCAGTTATAGCTTTTCATTCAGATCTGTTAAATACCGAGTTTCTATATGACCAAACAGAAAACTGTTTCTAAAGTTCATATAATTTGTTTCTCATTAGCACACTTTATACTTTAAATAGTGTGTAACTTCTTTCTTACCATGACTAATATGAAAACACAGGAAGAAGGGGAGCTATCCACAGTATTAAACTCTGTTATTTAGATCAAATTGAGAGTTTCTGTGTTTGTTTGGTGAGCTCAAAAGGAAAAAAAAAATTACTCATTTAGCTTTTGTGCCAAGATGCACAGAAAAAACTACTATAGGTAACTACTGTAAATTCTGAATGTTATCTATTGCCAGTAAAATTTTAATTATATCATAATTTTTATTTTTTACAATAATTTTAATTTCCAGTTTTATCAAATGCAGTTTTAAGTTTAAATCCTTATATACTTTCCAGGGCCTCATTCATGAAGAAATCCTTCTCATACACACGTATTTCTATGCTTGAGGTGGTAGCAGGGGACTGATACATGCTGTGAGCAGTAAATTCCCTTCAAAAGAGTTTGGAACTAGTGAAAAGTGTCACTAACAGGCAGGTGGCAAGTTTTGTATGGAGACCTTGCTTGACTTGGATTTCAGAGTGGTTTGAACTTGTGATATAGTTTTTAATCTCTCATGGTAAAGGTTTTTCTGATTTGGAAAGTGCAGCTGACATGCACGGCTGAAGAAAGCTCCTGTTTGACATGGAAACTGAGACATTAAGAACCAACAGTCATCTACTGTAAAATTAGAACACTGAAGCATTTTTTAAGTTGAACCAGGCCTTAGAGAGATCATATCTCTTTTGAAGATAGTTTTTTTTTTTTTAAAAAGAGAATTGTGTGGTCCATTTTTATCTTGAATGTGTAATGAATTTATAAAGAATTCATAAATTTCTAAAAATATATTATCTCTCTTGGGGTCAAATGAATATGTGAGATGATTTTTTTCATGGATTTTAGCAAGGGAGCTGTCAGCCATGCCAGTCACAGGCACAGTAGGTAACTGTGCAATGTGGTCAGGCTTTCTGACTAAAATACTATATTATTGTTTATAAATTCTATAAACTGTGGTCTGTGTGTTATTAGTTCTTGCCATTTGTCTCTTAGAGTAAGGCAAACTAGTATTTTGTTAAGAGGAAAGTAGCACTGTGTGCTGTGTAGCTGCTGGTCTGCCCAGCTGCAAACTCCTAAAGATTTTTAATTCCAGTTTCAGACGACAGCGAAATGCACACCGGTGGTACCCTGAAGGCATCAGAAAAGTCAACCATGGAGCAATTAGTAGAAAGAGCTTGTTTCAGAGACTACCAGCGTTTGGGACTGGGGACCATCAGTAGTAACTCTTCCCGCTCAAAAACAGAGTACTTAAGAATAACTGCACTGAACAGGATGTATTCACTTTGCAGGAGGTGAGTTTACCAATGCAGTTAAGGAGTGGAAAATAAATACACACATATGGCTATTTGCATAAATATATTTGGATTTGAAATATAGTCTGCTCCTAAATAAAAAAGAAAGCTTCAGAAAGAATTATAAATAAATTCTGTCTTCAAATTAAAAAATCTCTGTTAAAATTAAATTAGTGAAAGCATCTACTTTCCAAGTTTGTCATGTGCTGAAAGTCACGTACTGTGTTTTAGCACATGAATGTTACTAACTCCTCTTTTTGTTGTGAAAACTGATGTAGCTTACTGCCATGGCCCACAAAAATTCTTTCTAATACAAAAGCATATCTGCATGAGTCATATCAGAAGACATTTGCATTCTTTAAAGCTGGTTTTGGCCAGTCATTACTTTCGTTATGGACAATGGCATCACCAGTTCTTCATGAAAGAAGAGCACAGAAGAAAATACTAGATCCTTTCTTCATTTCTGACTTATCTAAAGTACTGGTTTTGTTTAATCACCATTGAGTCAATACAGATGAAGTCATTAAATCTATCCACTTTCATTATGCTTTGAACCTTATGCAGACAACTCCTTCCTCCCCTACAACCACTGGGGTTTAATATTCTATAGGGTTTTTCTCTTACATATAATTGATATCTGAGTGGATTACAAATCTCAGTATATAAATACTAATCTGCTGCTATATCAGTTTGGTTACTGCATTTTTATGTAGTTTGACTGTAAATATCAAGTAAATTTAATTTGTCTGAGTGCAGTTCAATAAATGTTAAAGACTTGAATTTACAGGATTGGTGTATATTACAGAGGAATAGAGTTGTTTAGTAAGCAATAACTGTTCCCTGTTTCTCATCTTAGTTTCTTCTTAACATATTAAATTGGCACTTAAATTGATTTTTCTTTGGAGGAGATAGAAAATAGTATTTCATATTGCTTGAATCCCTCTTTCACTCACATAAACCCAACTGCAGTCTTCCTTGGTTTTCCGCCTTAAAAGGTATTCCATCAGTGAATTTCCTCATCTGCTCATGTATTGTAGTGTGTTAAAAAGTACACAGTTTCAAGCACTGTTCCAAGGAATCTGAGTATAAAATTTAAATGTATTTTGCCATAAACCAAAAACTATTGTTTTCATTGTGATACTTTAGGCAATCTAGCATTCTTTCCTTTCAATTCTCATATTTCATATACAAGTGTCAAAACAAAACTACTGCATCATTTGCATGCCTCAAAATTCTGTTTTCTGTCGTGCTTTAAAATACAGTTTCTTTATAGTGACAGATAAGAGATACAGTAAGAAAGAAACTACTGCCTAATAAAACGTAGCCTTAAGTGGAAAGTGACTAATAATGATAGTCTTGCGATTTTTTCATAATTCAAATTCTATTTAAAATGCAGTTTACAAACTAATGTATTTGCTGAGACTGGACTGAAAACTACTTAATAAATAAAAACAATTCCAGCAGTAAAGGTGGAATTTTCAATTTTCATTAAGATGTGTTGTCAGCTTGTAGTTTTGACAATGGGTTGTTGGGGTTTTTTTTTAAATCATTGAGCATTTTGAAATCAATTTTTCTTGTCCAATTTTGTCCCCACGTTGTCAATGCAGTTACCCTGGGCTGCTGGTGGTGCCCCAGTCCGTGCAGGACAGCAGCCTGCAGAGAGTGGCTCGCTGCTACCGCCACAACCGCCTGCCCGTGGTCTCCTGGAAGAACACTAAAAACAGCACCCTCCTGCTCAGATCTGGGGGCTTCCATGGCAAAAGTGTCGTGGGCCTCTTCAAATCCCAGAACACACATCCCACGGGTGAGTTGGTGCAGGCCCAGTTCCTCCTGGGCAAGGAACGTCGTGGGGAAACGCTCCTTCTTCTAGAGGAAGTCAGTGATGCGGCTGAATTGGAAGCCTCGGGATGTGAATGGTTGTCTGATGTTCGTAATGACTGTGTGTCATGAAGGTGGTCCTGAATGGTGTGAAAGTGTTCAAAAATGGCCATGAATAAATCAGACAGGATGACAGACCTACCAAAAGTCTTCAGTAAAACCTGGTATCTGTTAAGCACAATGCTAAATCTCCTGTTCCCTTAAATTACCTTTTTCCTTCGCACTGGTTTTTGTAATGAGTGTATGGTGTCCCTTTTTATAGAAGACTACATAAAATATTAGATCATTCTCCTTTTGATTTTTCTCATGTTTTTCATTGCAATACTAGTTTAACTTCTTTCTTTGATAAAACAGACCTGAAAGATTCTAGATGGAGTCTTTGCATTAAGTAAATATCTTCCTTTTTGTTATCAAAACTGGACCAACACAAGATTTATCAGAACATTTAGTTTGTCAGAAGAATATGATATTAGGGCAGCATTAATTTTGGAAAGAATATTAGTTGACTTCCATCATTCACAGGCAGTGTTTAGGATACTTACTATGACTGTCTGCATTTCCCTGTCATACACTGATAATTTGTTCAGAGTTAATGTCGTGCCAAGAATGAAAGAGTCAGTATTTTCCTTAATCAAACCTTTAGTTTTTTAGAAATCATTCAAGAATTAGGCTATAATTTTGGGGTTTTTTTGAGAAAAAGGAAATGTGAGGTAGAATTGGAATACCAGAAACTCTCTAAGGTAGCAGAGGAATTCCTCTGTCCTGTTTGTTTGTTTTCATTTCTCCCCAATAATGATTAAAGCAGAACTAAAAGGTTTGTCACCACTGAAGTTTGTTCTGTAGGATTTTTCAAAACATACAGCAAGCATACTGTACACTTATGTGCAAGTCAGATGAAAGTAGTTTGAAGATTACATGATTAAATATTTTCTACGTAGTCCTCATGAATTTTTCCTTTACAGAGTATCTTTTATGAAAACCATTTTTCCTACTTGTAAAGAGCAGTTTTCATCAGACATAGTGAGGTTTTGTGTTTGTGTCAAGTGCACCTTCAAAATCTCATGATTTCAGAGATATTAGAAAAATGGTTTTTATGTTAGGCTGTGTCTGGACTGGCTATTAACAGTACTTTGTGAATCACTAATTATCTGCTGAATATTAATTGCTTTAGCATTGATTCAGTTTACCTCTTCAGTGTTTTGTGGGGGCATTTTTTAGTTGGAGTGATGAGCACAGTGATGAATTGAAATTTATATCATGCATTTTTGTTGAAAGGATTCATGAAGTGCATCAGAGAAGAACCACCAGTAGTTAACAGAGCAACTACCAAAGCTGACAACACCAGTTCTTCCATAAGCTTATGGATGTGAATCCCAGGCCTGGCAATTCAAATGTTAGTCTTAACACTGATTCAATAGTGATTGTTGTAGCTGGAATACTGGCTAGGCATCTTTGATCTGGGAGAGATGGAATAAATTGAAAAAATCTGCAGGAATAGTCTCAAAATTATATAAAGACAAGCATTTCCATGCTTTCTGTAGTAGCTGTCATTCCCATGTGCATGGGAGTAGGAGAGCCTTCCAAAACAAGATCTTTAAAGCCTGACCCAATAAAACGTGTTTCCTGCATGTAATCTTACTGCTTTTCTATGTGATTTCTTTTTTTAAATTTTATATAGTCGTTTATATTGCCATTGCCATGCTTCCAACAGAGTATTAGGCAGTAGGTAAACTGGTTGATAGTAACTATATCTGACACATACTCACTTTTGGAGTTACTGTTTCTTTTCAAATCTGGAAAAAACTAGAGACTCTCCTCAGAATTGAACTACAAGGAAAATGGAAAATATTTGTAGGATAATTGTTTTCTTCATAATGAAGCTTGATGAAACAAAACTGAGCAACAAAGGTGGTTCAACACAGGTGCATGTATTTGCCTCAGCGGGAGTTGTGTGCAATGAGGGAAAGTTTATATTGAAAAATGCATTATGAGGCAGGCTAAGAGGGCAGGGGTAATCTGAAGTTAAATTCAAGCTGGCAGATTCATACCTTCCTAAGCAGAGATTTCATAGGAGTAGATTTTTATTAGCTCAGGATTGATACACAGCAACAGAGAGGACCTGCTGGAATTCAATGAACATTTTTGTGATGTGTGTTAAGCAAGTTTTCAAAGCATAGCTGGAGATCAATATGTTATATAAGAAGCACAGGACATATTTTTTAGATAAATTATGCACAGTACTGAATTTCTGTGTGGAACTAAACTACATGTGCAATAGAATTGTATTTAAAAGGATTATTAACAGATGTTTGAATATGAGATGGAGGGTATGCAGGTCTTTTGAAAAGTTCCTTTGAAACATGAAAGTTGATTTCTGAATTACTTTGACCTTTTTGGGAATTTTTTTGCATAGCATTGTACTTCTGAATTTCTGATGTTGTTCTGAACACTCTACACCTGAATTACAATGTCTTGACCAGCTGCTCTGTAGGAAGACCATTTATGTTTCTAGTATATAGTAACACTATCCAAGATCTTAGTACAGGCTGGGTTCTTGACTGCATTAGGACTTGCAAGATAAAGATGGAGCAGCCCGTGATGAGATGTAGTCGAGCACGTATTGGCAAGGAGGCAGACTTACTGCTCTGCTAAACAAAGCATTTCTTTCCTGGGCTTTAAACAACTGCTACCAGGATCTCCATCCTCAGATCTTGCTTTAATCCATATTGCTGAGATCACTTTCATGATAGAACATTTAAAAGATTAGTCATTTTATAGAAACACCAGTTCACTCATGCAGAAGGGGGTTCATGCTCTTGAGTCACCAGTAGTCTTTCACCTCTTTATACTGTGTGATGGGATGACTGGTGGTAAGGATAAGGGCAAATTTTCCATCTCTTTCACGAGGACATTTTCACCTTCTGTCTTCAATTCCAGAATCTGCCTCGCTCAGTGACCAACTTTCATATAAGTAAAGCTGTTTGTTTTGCGAATCTTTTTCCTAAAACACATGCAATACTCTTCAGAAAAGGAAACTTTGTAAGTGCAAGTGGTGTGGACATTATCCTTTCATTTAGACATTTCCTTTCATTTAACTAAATTGTTAAGACCTAAATTTACTCTTTGTGGCATTGCTTCAAGGACTGGGGGACCCGGAGATCATTCCAGTGGATTTCAGGATGTGTAAATCCCACTTAGGAGTGGAAGAGAAAGTAATGTTCCTCTTCAGGCTTTTTCCACTTGATCAGACAGAAACAGTGTGATGTTTCCTGCATGTACATTGTCTACTCACTTTCTAATTGTACTTTCAATTCAGACACTGATTTTAACAGGGCTATCTTGAGAGTTCTTCTGCCACCTTCAGCTAATTAGGTTATTTTCTGTTAGTCTCCAGCGTAGAATCTGATTGGATCATCATCAGAGAAAACTATTTGCAAGTTACCGCGTTACAAGTTTGTCAAAATGCGCTCAACCAAATTCTTTGACTCTACGTCTTTTTCCAAGTCTTGGCTCTTGTTGTCAAGACACCAAATCCTGTTCAAGCAGCTGTGAAATTTTTGTCCTGTATTAAGTCCAGAGGTGGCTGCAATTAACAGGAATTCCAAAAATTTTGTGTGCCATTTGGAAAAAAATCTGACTTACTGGTACTGGGCACATTTTTTGTCATTGTAGTGTGGCCCAGGACCTGACCTTCATCTCCTTTCCTTCCTTACAGTCCTTGCACCTATTCACAATGGGTGGAGTTTGGTTTTTTTATTTTCATAGTTTTCAATGGTTTTTTCCCTTGGTTCTGTGTTTTGTTTCTTAATTTTCTAAGTTTTAAGATTGTCTTACGTGGACTGTCTGCTTAACTTCAGTACTTTCTCAGAGCATTATATGTTCTCATCTTGCTTTTTCTTTCTCTGCCATCTATTTTTAAACTCTCTGTTTCCTCTCTGGCTTTGCTTTCGTCCAATCTTTTGGACTACTTCTCTCTCTCTGGTGGTGCTTCTCCATGTCTCCACCAAACTGAGCATCATTGGTAACAATTGGAAAATTATGCTGTTTCTGAGAGCTATAGTCATGTGAAACAACATGCTTGTAAATTATTATTCAGGGGTTTTCAGAACAGGAATTGTGGTACTCACAGCAGTGCAGCCACCCCTACCTCCTACAGGCTATTCAAACATGTAGAAAGACACTTCCTAAAGTTGCCTAAAGTTGGAGAGCTGGTGAAGGAGCAGGGGGATTGTCATTGGGGAATAGGTGTGTTACTTGTCCTCACTGGAGATCCCTTCAGGTGTATCATCCAGGTGTGCATGACCTGTCCATCCTCTCTTCTGTATTCCACTGGGGACAGGGTACTTGAAGCACATGTGGCTTGTGTCCACTGTTGTCTCTAAGTGCAGCAGAGTGCATGAACACTGCTGTTTGTTGCATTTGAACTTCAGGGAATGGGCATCTCAAGGAAACTCCAGGTACCAGGTGTAAGTAACTTTCCTTTCCTGGAATGAGGAAGAGCTGCCTGAGTATGGGTTTGACTTACTTTTGTCAGAGAAACAGTTCTGTCTTTTGTCTGCATGTTTTTTTAAAAGGCTGGCATTTACTGACAAGTTACACAAACTTAGAAATATTACTTTTCGTTTGGAGAGTGAAGGGAATGCCACGTGATTTTCTCTCTGTTTTGATCATTGGCTAATGGTGGATGTTTTAAGTAGTGACCATGAGGTAACAGACTGTTTCAGAAGACCAGCTTTGTGTGGAATGCAAGAGAGCACTGCTGGGTCCTGCCCTGCAGCCAGGTGATGAACGCTGAGCATTCTTTGTCATCAAAGGAAAGGCTTTTTGAACCTTTGATAGAGGACTATGACATTTTCAGTGCTCTCCTTTGCACAATAAGCTTTTTGGTTTGGTATTCTCTGTACTTATAAATTGTATTTTTGTATTTTAATGTATTCCCTTTTTCTTGTGCCTCCAGCTCCTGCTTCTTTAGAGTCTTCAAGCAGTATAGAACAGGAAAAATACCTACAAGCCTTACTGAATGTGATATCCGTCCACTGCAAAATGAATGGCAGTAATACTCTCACTGTTAGCCCAACAATTGCTCTGTCTCCAGGTAAAATTGGATTGTGCAGTGTTTTTCTGTGTTCAGGTTGAAGAGTGAGTTTACTCTGATTTGATGTTATTTCAGTGTCCTGTATGAAATTCTGCTGTTAGCCTGTTCACTCTTAGTTTCAGTGAAAGTGCTCTCTGTATGTAAAGGATGTTCATAATCCTTCCCAAGGTATTTTTTGGTATTAGTCTGACAGTAAACACTTACCCACCTGTGGGTCATAGTTTTTGGTGGAATTCACTTGAGTATGATGGTCAGTCTTGAGGCATTAGTCATTCATTACAATTCTGGAACAAGTAAAATAAAGATCTTCAGAATGTCAAGATGCCAAAACTTTCCAGTTAGTTTTTGGGTTGTTTTTAATAAATTAGATACAACAATTATATAACAGAATCAAAAGAAAAAAGTAAAGTCTTCTATAAAAAACTAAGCACAGTGCAAACTGCATATTGAATAAGAGACTGCCAAATCGAAGAGAATGCAAAATCCTGCTCTTATTTCATATAATGAGGAGGAAGTATGTGGTTGCAAGCTCAGATTTTGCATGAACAGATAGATACACTATTTGACTGCAGCAACAATGGAAACCATGTAGGCATTTTTATGGGTTACACACTAATAATGAGTTTCTAATGTAATTTCCCAATAGGGCTTTTCTTGCAGTGAGAATTCTTTCAAAATACACTATTTGAATTATGCCTAGGTGGAACCATGAAAAAATTAATGCATGTTCTATTTCAGTTATTGTGTGATGAAACCTGGTAAGGTTTATATGAAGGTAACCCCAAGGTTTCAGAAAGGACTGTGTGACCTGTAATTGTGTCTGTCTTGTCTTACTCAGTTGATTGTAATTGGCCTAATACTGCCAAACAGTGGCTTTTTCTTGTAAAGTTAACACCATTCCCAAAGTGTGCATGCTTTGCTTCATTTACTGTAAAATATGTTGATTGCTTAGCTGTATCTAACCCCTCCATACTGTTGCCAATGTACACATTTGTTTTAAAAAATGAATCTCAAGTACAGAATTGGCAAGAATTAGCTGTATTGCATGGTAAAGGGCATTTTATCAGTTGTATTAAGTGTTAGTCTGGTTAACACTGTAGTTTGTTAATCTTCTATTCTTTTTTTGGCTGACTTTAGGCACTGAAACGAGGGCTTCAAGAATGTCTACTGTGTTTAAGCAGGTAGTGCCAGGACATTTGGATGTAAATCTATCCAATAGCTTTACTCGAGGAGGTTAGTAAGACTAGCTCAAAGTCTATTATTTGAAGTAATAAATGATAAAAAAAATGTTAGTGAAATAAAAATAATTATACTCCTTACTGATTCATTGCTCTGTGAAAAAAACAAAAGAGAAATTACAGATTAGCCTCAGTCCGTAACATTATCTGAGTATGACATTTCTGTTGAAGACCTTTATCATTGAAATAAACTTTGTTTCGTGTTGGGATTAGTGAAAAATTAAGCATTTGATTCAGAATTACGTTTCTAAATACTCTGGGATTCATCCATATTTTTAATTTGTCTGAATTATATGACCTGAAAATGCATGTTTTATCATTTAATACACTTTAGAACCTCCAATTACAGATCATTCCACTATATGGCTGAAGCTTAGCTGATGCCTCATTAAGTTACAAATAATCCATCTGAATAATTTTACTCTTGGTGGGAGGGAGTCATGTGGCCAGGCTTAGTAAGTAGGGAGATACAGTGCATTCTTTGGAACTAATTATTCTAAGGTACAGGGGCTCATCTACAAGTGTTATTTCTACAAGAGCCTTTCAGTCTGTTAAATTATGTTTAAATTCCTTAAGTATATGTTTGTTCATATAGAGATTAATCTGTTTCCTAAAAGGGAACATTTTATATTTGATTTGCTACCTTTTAGCCCTGATAGCTCCTCTTACAATTATTTCTTAGCATCTGAAAGTTGCTTTTCTTTCTTTCTGGTATCACATCTAAAATTAGTTAGACCTACATTGACCTGCTGAGGTCTAGTCCAACCTAAATCTTATTGTGTGATACAAAACCTGTAGCTTCATATGGGGAAGGATAAAACAGTTTTGTAGAGAAAAACCTCCCAAAGAGGTGGCTGGGATTAAGGAAATGAAAGGAAGGAGAATGCAAGAGGGAAAGAGAAAGGAAAGTGCTCAGAGCTGTATAGAGAAGTGATACGAGAATTGTAGCAGAAGGGAAGAGAGGAAGCGCAGGAGGATAAATGGTGATCACCAAGAAACCGAAAATTCTGTGCATTTTCATTAATCATAGTATATGCATATTTCATATATAAAATTTTATATGTTCTCTGTTTCCTGTCTTGTTACTGTATTGTAGTTGGAGATGAAAAAACCTAGTGGCTTTAACTGGCTGGTGAAATGATTGGGGGCCAAAGAGAGCAGGAGAGAAAGTGCCTGCAGTTGTTAGATAAATCAGTGGCTGTGCCCAGCCTGCCTTAGTGCTGAAATAGTGAAAATGCTGGGCAGCTGACAGCAGATGTTTGGTTGGATTCCATCCCCTTGTGTTGGGACAGAAGTGCCAAGAGTGAAGTGGTGCTGAGGGGCAGAGAAGGTGCTCCAGACAAGTGAAGGAAAGCTCGCTGGTTGAGTGCATGGAAGTTGTCTTTTGAAGATAAAAGGATTACTGAAATAACTGTTGCTGGTTTCTAGGATTAGAGTTTGTGGTAAGTGTGATAGGATGAGTTTGTTGCTACCCAGCAAAGCAAAAAGGAACCTCTAGGCAAGTATTAGGTCAGAGACGTGTTGTTTTGTTGGACATTAGAGTCTCTTGGCTAAATTTGAGCAGTAATCAGGAAGAGGGCAGGGGAGTTATCTTGTGTCTTGCTGGATGGATGCCACACCTGCTTTCTGTATCTGAAAGGTGTCTATTCACAGTTCAGCAGGATATGTGAGGACTTTGCTGAAACATAAGAATGTTTGTCAAGTACAGTGGGAGCCCTAGTGAAGGTGAGAAGCTGACAGAGTACGAGGGAACAGGGGAAAAAAAAATATGTCCCTGCAGAGAAGTAAACACTAGGGTTTTCTGATTAGCTGACACGGTTGTTTTAAAAGAAATTCTGAATACACAAGGAATATAAAATCTTTACAATTGTTCTCAAAATCATAATTGCAAAGGTTTTTACTATTTCTTCACAGCTAGTTTTGTTTCATATGTGAAGAAGCAAGCAGCTATGGATTATGCACTACACTGTACAAAATACAACAGCAGTATTTTTGTGGTTTGCATTCTGGATCAGTCTTTCTTCCCTTGTGTTTTTATCACACATACCACGGCTCAAAAGCCAGGTTCAGCTGTGATACACCAGTTGAAAGTAACATTTTCTACTTTTTGTGCTAGACAATGTATTTTTCATACACATCCTTTTAAAATTTAAGGTCAAAGATACATTCTGGTGCTTGAGTAGTCTTTCTCATTTTTTAAAATCATCACTGTTCTGAATAGTCATCAGTTGTTCTGAATACTTGTGTCTGTATCAAGTATGGTTTTTCACTCTGTCTGGAACATTGTAACAAAGTGTCTGCCCAAAGCCCAGTCTTGTTTTTGATCTGAAATATTTGTTCAAATACTTATATTTCATAATATATTTTCATTCTCAAACCTTTGTTTGGCAGTACCTTAGTTGATATCTCTCATTAGCATTGCAAGTTCACTCAGAATCTATAGCTTTTCCTTTTATTTTACTTCATAAATATAGTGTGGCTCTACAGAGCAGCATTTCTTACCTAACGTTGTTTGTTGTGTAGTTTAGTAGAATAAAAGGTTTTCTCAATATGATTTGCTGCTATTGGAGAAATACTAGGATGTTTATAGTTAATAAATGCAGACCCAGCTCACAGAATTATTTTAAAAACAGGAGACATTAACATTTTGAGTGTGTTTTAACAGAATAGTTCTATTAAAAGAACTTGGTAGTGTTGACATGGTTTTTTAACCAAAGATACATGCAGTGATAAACATATAAGGCTCCTACTGAAAATGAGAATTTTTGCAAGGGGAGAGGAGATCTCTTTGTGTGATAGATATTAAATTTTTTTTTTAAATTATACCCCTGTACACAGTGCTTTAAAAATATTTGTAAGTGCATAGAACTAACATCTTGCACTCTACTTTAATTTTAAGGTCCATCAAATTATGCTCTTCATGTCCCTAGACTAAAGCAGTTATTTATAAAAGGCATTGAGGTTGGGATTTTTAATTAAGCTAACTTTCAGTAGGGTGGAAACTTTCAATAAAGTATTCAGCAGAATGATTTAATCAGTACGTTTGCTTTGGTATTGTAATTATTGAAAAACACGTGATGGCTTTGCTACATGTTTGAAACTATTGCAATGACAATGAAAACTATTCCTTTTTGATAAATGGATACTTCCTTCCCATTTTATATTGGTTTTGTGGCTTGATTGATGTTTTGTCTTGTGATGTCTAAGATTTGTGCTGTCTGATAAATCATGTACTGTAAAGAAATGCAATATATACTAGATCTTTGGAAATTAATAAGTAACCCTTTTCTTTTCTCCTGCAATGTGTTTCGCTGCAATGTGCATTCCATTCCTCCTCCTTCTGTCTTAACTGTTATCTGCCAGTGCTTGGGTACAGAGATAAATGTCTCACTCATTCAAATTCCAAATCAGCAACTAAGGAAAGAGTCCATCAAGGTACTGTATTCTGTGTCCTAAAAGCACATTCTTTTCTACCATCTTCATAGCTGCTACAATATCTTAACACTTTCTAAAGTGATACTGACAGACAGCCTTGATTCTGCATTAACACATTTTTTTGATTTTTTTAGTTCAGTGTTGTGGTTTTGTTTTGGTTTGGAATTTTTTGGCCATTGAATGTATGATGCAGTGACACTGTTCTAACACAGAGCTGATATGTTGAAAAGTTTCTGTGTGGAAATTTGAAACTTCAAAAAATTAATTCTGAAAAAAGTGTTTAGTAATCCTAGTGCTTTAGTAAAATAGCTAAGAAATGCTGTTACTTAGTCAATTAATTTACTTCCATAATCATTGCTAATGCTAGTGAACAGGGAAAAATTTATTTCTGCCAAATCAAAAAGTCATAATAATGCCATATGTGCTAAATAATGAATGCTAGATACTGCTAACAAAAAATAAGCTACTAGGCTAAATGAGAATAAAAGCATTATTGTTCCTTTTAATCCCTGCTGCCCATTGCTGGTAAACATGTTCACCTGCATGTCCTTGTAGCCAGTTTTGTTGCTTTTGGTGTGCTGCAGGTTCTAATGATGGTTGCTCTGCTCCCCGGTGTCCCTGTGTGTTCCTCTGTCATCTTTGAGGACAGCAGTCTGTGCTGGAGCTGGCATTTTTCATACCAAATGAATGAGAAATTATTTCTCTTATTAAATGTTTGCTGTGTGTTCTGGTTGCCAAAATCTTTATTATTTATCTGTAGTAGCTGAGATGTGGAACAAAAGTTTCTAGTGGACACAGTACTTGACAACATGAGATGTTTATAAAACTGGCTGGCTGTGAAGCTGTTTAGAAGCCTTCCAGGTTGATGAGCTCCTGCCAGCCATTCCCAGTGACTCCAGGCCCTTTGCTCTCTCTTCTCACACTAGCAGCCAGCCAGGCAGACAAGCTAAACTGTACAGACAAGTCCCTGCTGAGGATGACTGTAGAGAGTTATTTTATAATAGAAATGTAATCTCCTAAAAAGTAGGATAAAATTGTTTTGCTGGTTGAGCTATCTCAGTGGAATCCACTGTTATCTGCAGTTTTTTTACTTCTGTGCAAGAAATGTTGACTATGCTTATTATTGGATTTTCCTGAAGAGAGTGAAGCATTGGTCCTATGGTATCTAAATTTCTACTACTATGAGATATTTCTAGTGTCTCTTTTGGATATCTTGCTTCACAGATTTATGGACAAGAGTCACTTCAGATAATCTGATTTAGTGCATACTGGGTTAAAGAATTTCACATGCCATTTAAACGTGAAATTTAGTATACTGTAAGGGATTTGATTTTCCAAGTAGTGCTACTTACATTCTGAAAATCCAGTACCTTTCACATACCTCACATTGAACACACAGAAAAATCTCAGAAAATCCTGGTTATTAACTGAGGCACAAGAAACAGAAAAATATTTACTGCTTGTCTTTTATTCTGCTAGTGCTAAATAGGCCTTGGCAATCTGGTTTATTGCTGCTTTATCATGATAAAATCACAAAACTTACTTAAGCATGATCAGATCAGAGCATGTCTGTGTGCTGCAGGAATTTCCTCCTCTGGAAATGACAACACAGCTGCAGCAGCAAGGCAAGATGTGCAAACTAAAGATGCTGTTGAGAGGTTGATGTGATGCCATTCCAATACTGCTGTGCTGCTTTCAGGTTCCACATCACACTGCACTGTTCCAAACTCATGTTGCTCCTAGTTTGGGGATTTCTGGACCGTGCCCTGCTGCCAGAGCAGTGATTTGAGCTGTAGGGCTGTGATCTTCTAGGCATCCTTCTCTCTACTCCCACAGCTGTACCACAGTCCCATCTGCTACACTGTGATTTAAAGAACTGCCTTAAATTCATTTTAATTTCTAATTGTCCATTAGAAAAGGACACTTAAAAACTAAAATTTGTGTGCATTTTAGTCATGGCATTTCAAGATTCAATGTGGAATATTTCATCCTGAAATGTAGTATTAGAACTGAGCATCCTTACATACATTTTCATTAGAATATGCTATGGTTGATGCTATTACATTGTGTAAGATGAACACAAGAATTCTAGGTAATAGGGAATTTTAAGTGACATTATTTCTATTTTTGAAGAAAGTCATTGTATAATATTCTTAACAGCTAGACTCCAAAATAACATACCTTTGATAGGGAAACACTTCGAACTTCTGTCCCACTTTCCAAAGAGAACAACACTAGTAATTTCATTTCCATAGACTTAAATAGACATTATTTACAAGGTGTGATTCATCTTATCATTACATTACTGATATCATAGCCACTACTTTGTCTGCAGTAGAAAGTGCTGTGCAGGATTTGATTGTTGTCTTAGGTTACATGGCAATGCAGTAGGATGGTTTCAACAGGTTTTGTTATGAAAATATTTCTTTATGGTATGTGCTGTTAATTATGTCTTGTGAAGGATACACATGACATGTTTAAGCACTCTACTTTCTAAATTAAGCCAAATATATGCCTTAGTAGTTATGATCTCCAGTGCCTCACACAAAGAGGTTTTTAAATATTTCTCATCTTTATGAAGGTGTATGGGCAAGTCTTCGTTCAAGCAACCGATTTATCAACACTCAGACTCCATTCATTGATGTTGGTGCAAGACTTGCAGGGAAAGATAACACCCCTTCCTACAGCAGCACTTTTCTGCAAAGTCAGCTTTTGAGAAGACAAGCAGCCCTCTACATATTTGGAGAAAAGTCTCAGTTACGGGTAATGGCAATTATTTTTTTTTATGGTAACATTGTTTTTATTTGGCTTGAGTTTCATCACGCTCATGTGGTTATAAAACAGTAAAAAATACTCTAGATAGGGCAGATGGATAACTCTCCTAAAGGTGTAAACTCTTAGGAGAAATATTTTTCTATGCAGAGTAGCAATTAATGCTGTATAATTAGGTGGGGGCTGGGGTGGTGAAAATCAAGCTGTGTGGTTATGTACTGCAACAAAGTTAACAGAAATTAAAATATACTGAATTATCTGGAAGAGCAGTTAAAGATCAGCCTCAAACTCACAGAAGTTCCATGCAGAGAGCTCTGTTTGTGACTTTTGGTCAAATGCTAATGTGTAGTTGAGCTGAGAGATACAAAGACGTGCAACAGATGACTGAAGAGGAACGGAATAGCTTTTGTACAAGGTAAGTTCATTCAAACTGGGAGGAGCATGGCTAGGAAGGAAATATCTTGCTGCACATGAGAGCATCCAGCAAAGCCTTCATTTTCAGGGGTCACCGTGTCCTGTCACTGTCTCAGCTGCTGTCCTGTCTTGGCTTTGCAGAGAGGAAGGGTAGCACAGTTTGGCTCTTCTCACTACTGGAATAAAGCTGAGTGATGGCACTGCAGGCATGTGGAATGGAGCTTGCTGCTCCTTCCAGTCACAATTCATATTCCAAGGGAATATTCCAAACTCCTTATTTACAAGTTTTTGCTTTTGGAGCCACACTAAATTACACCTAAATACATCCTGCCATACTCTGGTTCTTCTGACTGCTCCTCTGATGTTCAGCCGAGTCATCATCTCAGTGATTGCTAGTTTGGGAATCAGGAAAACAGGCTTCTTTGGTAATTGGAAGTGCAATTTTATTTTTCCTGATGTGCTGAAATACGTTATGAAGGAAGTGGAATGTTGTTAGTCAGAAAAGCGATTACAAGAGAAGAAACCCTTCATTACTGTGGGCAGCATTTAAACTCACATTAAGTCACATTGAGGTGAATACAACTCTGACCATCCTGACGTGATTATGTGAAGAGGACCGTGGTGTCTACAGTTTCATACACCTTTTTGGATAGATTTTAATATTTTAGATGCAGTTGTTTAAGAAACAGGTGTCCTGTATGTGAATTCTTGATAGTTTTACTTGTTTTCCAAAAATGATTGGAGATTGGGTTTTTTTGAATCTGCATTCAGAGATTGAAAAATCGTTTTCTACTTTCTGAATCAAAATGTGAACAATCCTAAAATAATATATATTTTTTGAAATACATAACCTTCAAAAACTGTTACTGGTAGTAACTGTATTTGAATACATCAGTATTCAATTCTTTCTGAAATTATATTCTGTCAGGAGGTGGAAGAATCATGCTGCACCAGAATAATGTGTTAGTTACATAGAATTAAATAGCCATAATCAAATAATAATAACAACGATTCACATTTCTATGTGTTTGATTTCTTAATGAATGGTAAGTGAAGAGTCCAATCATGCATCTAGTCGTGTAGCAGAAATTACTTTATCTGCTGCTCCAAAGTGACCCT
This sequence comes from Formicarius rufipectus, assembly GCA_013399695.1. Lineage (NCBI taxonomy): Eukaryota > Metazoa > Chordata > Aves > Passeriformes > Formicariidae > Formicarius > Formicarius rufipectus. Next base: position 123,515 of record VXAU01003099.1, on the reverse strand, counting down.
TTAGGCCACTTGTCCGAAAAAGGAAAACTGGCTGATGTATCAGGAACCACAAAGAGTTGGGGATAATATGTTAGTGCTTGGTATAGAATAAACCATTTTTGATGTATTATCATACATTGTGTATGATGAGAGTATGAAAAGAACTGACTATTGGATGTACAAGCAACAAGCATTGGACAAAATCAACATGAAATATTCTGAAGTACAGTAGGATGTGTATAATCTGGAAAATTCAAGGATCATTGTATTATTCTGGATGCTTTCCTTGCTGGTTTAGAGCTCACGGGGTTTTCACTTTTTTGTTTGTTTTGTTTGATAACACAGTTTTGCAGGAGATTAGTCGTCTTTTTTCTGAGGAAGGTTATATTGTGTTAGTGAATATAAGAATAAAATTACATAGTGATTGTTTTGAACCTTCTCATCTTGATTTGTATCTAACCTATAAATTCAATTCAACTTTTTAGTATGAAGAAATCTTGTTGATTTTTGATTGTGAAGCATTTTCCTAGTTTTTGCTAGCATCCTGCTAACTTGGGGTGTTTTGGCTTTGTAAAGGGCATGCATTACTGAAGTAGAGTCCTATAAGGACTGCTTTATTCTGCCAAATATCACGTCATATAAATCGATGATACAAACAGAAATATACAACATTTTAAGGAAATGGTGCTACTTTCATCAATTGCTTTCATCATACATTAATATCATTCTGAAAAGCAAATTTACTAGATGAGTTATTGAATTTATTTTTGAACCATAACAAAGTACAAACAGAATAAAACCTGGGCTTTGACTTTCCTGCATTTTCACTTGGTATCCCATGAAGGAGCTTAATAAGGTTGCTTGCAGTCCAAGTTTAATTCAATGGAAGAGCAATTTCTGAAGCCAACTCAGAAAGTTTGGCATGAACATCTTCAGTGATGCTTCGTACTTGAGAATTATTTTTTTCTATCAATGTTCTCCATATTATCCTTTTCATCATAGTCCACTGTTTGTTGGTTTGGTTTTTTTTTTTTCAGTTAACTGACTTGTTCTCTGTCCTCCTCTCTTGTTGCTCCTTCTCTGAGTGCAGTAAGTTAAATAAAACATGAGGAATTCTGCTAGGAAAACCATCAGGTGGTCCCTGGCTGCTCTTCTGTGCTGAACTGTCTCACTGTACAGTGACTGCTTAGATGAATCAGCTAGTTTGCAGTTAGCAGGGTGCTTTTTGGGTTTGGGAGTTACTGTTTTGTGCTCTGTCGGACTCCCAGAATCTGTCCTGCACTGTTGGTATGTCATCCATTCTTTTTTTTTTTTTATTTATTGTTAATTTGCTTTAAAAGTGCTAAAGGAAGCACATTATGTTGTGTATAAAGAACTCAACAGAATGACACTCATCTCTAGTTTTTCACTACCTTTACTACTAGAATTATTGTTATTAATGATTAATATTATTAATACTGCTGTGCAGTACATTCTGCTGTTATGAGTAGTAAAAGGGTACTTCATTATGGTACATTTTGCAAGTGGTATAAGGATTGTTATTATCCTGGACAGGTGAATTAGAAATTGAATTATCTGGCAATAAAACAGGCAAGACTTTGGGATTTAAGGAGACTGTCAGTGAAAAATGTGCTTCCATTTTAAGTTACATCTGCTGTTGTCCTTTTTGTACAGGGGTTCAAACTTGATTTTGCTTTGAACTGTGAATTTGTTCCCGTTGAATTCAGTGACATTCGGCAGACAAAGGCAAGCTTTAAAAAGCTGATGAGAGCTTGTGTTCCCAGCACTATCCCTACTGACTCTGAGGCAACATTCCTTAAAGCACTTGGGGAGTCAGAGTGGTTCCCACAGGTAATTTATATGACAGGTACTTCTGATAATCTATATGCAGTACTGCTCACACAAAATAAATGTCAGGCTCTTCTATCAGGCAACTATTGTGTTCTAACCAGCTGTTCTTCTTTGCTCATTTTAATTACTTTGCATACTTTCAATTCTGTTGTTATATAAGCATTATTGTTTTAATACAATCTTAACATTTGCAAATGTGGGAGGCTTTTTTTGCAACATAATGAATGTTTTATAACACGGAACATACATAAGTAGAGATGACTGGTTTTTCTGTCTATGTAAATTTATGATCTTGTTTTTAACTGGTGTTTCTTATTTTACATATTTTAAAAATCAGTAAAAAGTGTAGAGCAATAAATGAGCTTTTTGATTCTAATACCAAGATTCTACTCTTTGTATGTGTTCCCACCCTGAATTTTGATATGCTGAAGTTAATAAATAAACAAACATCTGTTGCCTGTTGTGGGTTATGGGAAATGTTTGCGGAGAAGAGAGGATTGTACGTGTGTTAATCTGACCTCTCTGAATCTGTACCTTTATTTCCCTATCCCATATTCCCTTAAAAAAATACTAACCAAAGAAAGGCAAGACTGGAACAAACTTTGCAAGATTCAAAGGACGAAGGATGTGGGAAAGCCAAGGCTTTGTAAATCTAAAACTATTTTAGTTGTAGTGGATGTTTTTTAACAGTTGCTTGTTACGTTTGGAATCCACTTCTGCATATATTCTTCTCAAATGCAATTAATCATAGAAAACAGAATTTTGGGGGGCTGATTTCCTTAGGAGGAAATACGTGTGAGTAACACAGTCATTTCAGTAATTACACATTCAAAAATGCACTCCTGGTTGAAATGGCTCCAGTGCAACAAGTGGCTTAACTCCTCTCCTGAGGTTTGGTCCCTCTGTAGAGAGCCCGGGGCTGGACATGGCCGTGTGTGGCCACCACGTTTCCCAGGAAGAGCATGAGGATGTGACTCCCTCAGGTGTGAGCATTTTCAGTTGCAAGGGAGCTGAGCAAGTTGATAAGTGTAGATAAATGAATCGATTGTCATTCTGATGAACTAAACATGTCCCTGTAGCAGCACAAAGGTCGTGGGGAGATAACACTGGAGTTACTCTTTTTGGCATATTTGAGAGGCTCTGTCTTTGCATTGAGGGCATTGCTCTTTGCTCAGGACTGGATCATAATGTCACACACTAGCTGTGTGACATTGAAACCACATCTCTGTGCTTTAAATCATGGCATATATGACTTATGTGATAAAAGTTAATTTATGACTGATTTGGCACATTTTCTGCTTATTCCTGTGAAAGAACATACATCTGTCATCTTGGAAATTTATTTTATTGTATTGTGCTTTCCTCTTCTGGGCAATGGGAATTTAACATTATTGATTTTAACCTTATAAGTACTGACTGTCTCTTTTATAAACATGAGAATACATAAGCAGGAATTCGAATACAAATTATAAAAATGAGCATTTTTAATACTCACTCTGTATAACCAGGTTGCATATCAGTTTCTTCATTAAGGATGGGGAAAAAACAGCCTTTCTTTCATTCTACTGCCTGAGAAAATACAGAACAATAAATAAGCTGCTTGGTTTTAAAAGTGACGCTTTGTTCAATGTTTTTCTGTGACGAGTTGAAGGAAAATTTGTTTAGGGTTTTTTTTTACCTAAATAATGACTGTTTGAATGTTCAGAGTAGTAAAAGTTCTTCCATCACAATTTCCATAGTAATATTCATCAGATTGGTGGGTTTTTTTAAGAGGAAAAAATCAGGCTAAACAAGGATGAATTTTCTAGAGTTTAGCTATTTGTTTGCGTGACCATTTTCCATCTTATTTTCTCCAGTTTAATTTTCTTTTCACTTTCCTGTGCATTCTGTCCTTTCTGAACTTACTTTTTTCTTGCTTTAGTGATCTTAGATGTTTCTTGCCATCTTTTATTTGTCTTCCTATACTATTTTATTCCTTCTTTCAGGCTTTCATCTTTCCTACTGCTTCTATTGCTAGGTTATATTCAGTGCTCCACAGAGAGCAATACTGTAAAAAACCAAATTGCTTACTTATTTTCTCTTATATAGTTTACCAAGTGTGCTGTCACAGTATGGTAAAAATGGTAGAACCATCATATGTATTTTCTTTTTAGTAATAATAATGTGAAGTCTCACAGTAAAATAAAATTGCTCAGAGTCACCTGAATTTTTTTAACCTCGTTATACTTATCACATTTGTATTGGAATTGTTCAAGTCAATAGACATTTCCAGAGAAATTAACTAATCCACCTGCTCAAGGAATTTTAGCATCACTGGATAATGAGTATCAAAGCACAGATAATGAATGTCCTCTTTCCATCCTGTCTGCCCAACTGCCTAAACATTTTCTGGGTCTATTTTTACATCTGAGGTTTCATTATTAGTAATGTTGCTGTACTTCAATTTGTTAATTGCCAACTTCCACAGATTGAGCATTAAAAACATTATCTTGTAAATATGTTACATGAGTTCTCCATCAAAGTGCTTAGTACTTTATGGAACCTTAATATTTCACAGGGAATTATTTTAGCGTTAAGCCCAGAATGGAATTTCTCTCCAGTAAATCTGTCATCTGTGTTGTTCCCATTCTCCTTTTTTTATGACAGCTGTTTTATTACAGTACTCATTGGTTTTAATAGTTCAAGTTCCTATCATCAAAAATTTCCTTAGTTTTATTGTAGTTCAGATGGAGGTTCTCAGACTGCTAAATTTTATTGTTGTCTGATCAGTTGCATCAATGTATTTCTCCATGCTGTATGTAAATCTCAGAACACCTTTTTAATTATTGAATAGTAAAAGATTCTGGTTATTTAGATTATGTAGAAATTTATCTTATGCTTGGGTGTGTTACTGATTCATAACACTTTATAGCTTCACAGGATAATGCAGCTGGGTGTGATCATCTCTGAACTCCTGGAAAACGGTTCTTCTGTTATGGTTTGTTTGGAAGATGGCTGGGATATTACTGCACAAGTAAGCTGCTGTGAAAACCTTGAAATAGCTAAATATTAAGAAGAAACACAAGGCAATACTGTTTTACACAAGTGACTGCTGATTTGCTGTAAAACTAATAAATTTGTGTTGTGGCAGCAGAGAAGAAATTGGAATGCAGGAATCCTTGCCTTCATTTGCAATTTACACGGTGAAATAGTTCCTTAAAATGAATTTGCTCCTAAGGTCCTGATGAACTTCACAGTTCTAAGCTTAGATATAAAATCTGCATTCCTGCACCTGGCCATATGTAAGAATGAAAGCTAAAAATAGCCACAACTGCTCATTAATCTTTTTAAATATACTTTTTAAATATACACTTTAAACACAGAAGAAATCTGTTCTGTTCCATTCACTCCATAAAAGAAGTTAGGAGACCAGACACAGGGATAAACTACATTTGTGCCAAAATGACTGTAACACTTGCTGCAAGGGCAGATCACCACAAACAGTAAATCAGGTGAAGGAGGACCCACTGCCTCATTGTGGTCATGCAGTGATTTCCTAATTCGGAAGATAAATGCAGATATCAATATTTCTGTAAATAAAAACTTCATGTGCAACCAGCATCCTAATACCAGGTAAACAGACCCACAAAAGAATGTTAACATAATTATTGGAATAGTTGTCAAACAATGATGAATGGAGAAGGGGAGATGCACAGCTGGAAGTGGAAGAAATCTATGTTGTATCTTAAAGTCTTCTGAGATGCTGCTTGTAAAAGCAGGCTGAAGTTGGCTGGTAATCACCATAACATGGCAACACTGCAGAAACTCTGAAGTCAGTCTCAGGACCAATTATTTAATGCTTTCTTTGCTGAGGTAGCAGATACTGTCTTTACAATGTTTATGATAAAAGTAGTTTTATTTCAAATATAATTTAAATGTAATCATTTTAATGACTTCTCAAGTCTGTAATTGCTTAGATTTGACTTCTTCAGATATCATCAAGCCTCAGTTTAGCCAAAGCTTTTTCATGTGAGATATTGTTTGGCTTGTTTTATAAAAATGCTTAATGTATGTGTTAGAATACTTGTCATTGAGTTAATATGAAAGCCTTTGTTTTCTTGAAGGATTAACTGATTAATTTACTAAAGGGTTCTCCTAACTTCTGTCACCCTTAACACAGTAACTCCTGTCTCATGATCCAGGTGGTGTCTCTGGTGCAGTTACTCAGTGATCCCTTCTATAGGACGCTGGAAGGCTTCCGAATGCTGGTGGAGAAAGAATGGCTCTCTTTTGGTCACAAATTCAGTCAGCGTAGTAATCTGACTCTCAATTGTCAGGGTAGCGGATTTGCTCCTGTTTTCTTACAGTTCTTAGACTGTGTGCATCAGGTAAGTCAATATCTAACTTTAATTTACAAGAAAAATTCATAAAGAAAGGTGTATATGCCAGTATTTCAGATGTTGTAGGTAAGAGTTTGGGAGAAGGCTGGTAATGTCCATCTCCAGCTTCTCTAGGTTTTATTAAAGTGAATGGATTTCACCTCAAGAAGAGCTGGAATGGCTGTCTGGGGGAAACTGACCCATCCATACAAGGCAGACTAAGAAGGATGATTGGCAGTATGGATCTATTAAGGTCATTTATGTAGAGGTTTCAAACAGAAGTTTTTTTTAAGCTAAGACTGGTTTTTGGCAGTCTGGAGAACCTTTATTAAGAAGAAGGGATTGACTGATTTTTTTGTACAGTGACCAGTTTTTAATTCCTTGTGCCTGATGATAAGCCTTGAAGAGGCCTTGTACTTCATCAGTTTTGGAAATCATGACAGCCATAAACCAGGGATGTCCTGGTTTTTATATACGGGACATGTTCAGAAGAAGAGGGACACCAACAATTGTGTCATGTAGGAAGAGGTTAAGAATATTATGCTTATTTCAGGGTAATTCTGAAATCCATCCTTTCCTTCATCTGAAGCCACTAAATGTAAATTCTTTGCAGAGTTTCTTTGTATGCAAACACAAGACAGGCACTTGCACAGCTCTATTGTACATATGTCCTTCTTTTCCCACTTTCCTCATTTTTTCCCTGGAAAAGCTGAAAGTCCTCTTGTCATTATTAACCTGTATTAAAATTCATGGATAACTGATACAGCACCAGCCTTCCTACTGGGAACACACATGCAGAGTGAATACTTGCATGAAGTAAAGAGAAGTCAGCAAGTAGACTTACACTGCTCCCTGAAGCAAACTCCACAGATTAAATAACTCGCTAAACCAGCGGAGAACAATATGCAGATATCTGTCAGATTGATAATGAATGAGCTTTTGAGACCATGTTACAGAAAAGGAAAACTTTGCTAGCATCCCAATGTTAAATACCAACAGTCATCATTGTTGCTCTAGTAGAAGTTAATAAATCATATCCTTGGAATTTGGATTGATTCCTACAGCATCCACCTTAAGGAAACCTTAGAAGTATTTGTCACATCTTCTGTTCCATCAATGTTTTTCCTGGTGGTTGTGGTCCTCAGGTTTATTTTTATTTGAAACAGGAAGGCTTCTCTGAAGAGAATCAGTGCTGCATTTTTCATTCAAGTAAATTAATCTGCCCGATTGTCACACCAACTATTGCTTACAATAGGCTTAGGATTATTGTTCCTTTTCTGAAGTGTTAAAAAAATATACTCTTGGTTGCAGTGGCTACAACAGGATAAAATAGCCATGCCTTACCATATTGAAACAGATGTGCCTGGTGCTTCATTCACTTGTGTGTAAATCATTCATTTTGGTCATGGTGCTGTAGTCATGGTGCTGTATTCTCTCTGCTGTGGGATGTCTTCTCTAAGCTTTAATTAGCTGATTGGAGAACTCCCTCTATTACTAAACTGGAGTGAACCTACACTGGATTTTAAGCAGTAGTGTCATTGTAAAGTGAAACCCTCCAGCATTTTCCCTTACCATCTGTTGATGCCTACATCCACTTTCTGACCCTGGAAACACTTTGGTCCAGTTCTACTGTAATAAATCTTAGAAAGTTGGCATTAGGAAAAGCAAGGAAATTATCCACGCATACCTTCATAGTGTTTTTGCTTGAGCCCAGAGAGCACAGAAAAAAGTGGATTATCCAGAGCAAAGTTAAAAATTAAATTCAAGGATTTTGGTTTGTTGTCAAGAAATAGAATGTACCATATTTTCTTCATGGCAGAATTCTTGTTTTTTCTCTGTTTAACCCAGTCTGCAGCCCTAGGAACGTGGAATAGTGCATTATAATGATCCCACCTTTAAATGTTTGGATGAAATGTAAAGTGGGACAAATCCCTGATGCTAACAACTGTCAGGCATGATTTTCCCTCAGGCTGCAACGTGCCTAAAATATTGCTAGTCAAAATGTGAATGTGCCAGGGAAATAGAAGAGCATTGCCTGTGGTTCATCTCAGAAAGCAGTGCTGATGTGTGTCACTAGATATCTGACTCTGTCTTCCTGAGGCATTCTAAAGTGTGCAGGTTATTAAGAGATACATTTTTCAGGCAAATGTGTATTTTCTGGTTTGTGAGTTTGAGCCCTGTCCACGTGCCCTGGCTGCAGCTGTATCAGCAGGAAGATTACCTCCTGCAGGCCATCTGGAGCTGTTGGTCACTGCTGCTCTGGTAGAGTTACCAGCCTTCCAATGTGTTAGCTGCGGGGTTCCTGTGAGCCTGCCTGCCTTCTCCAGCCAAAATGATAGGGAAGATCCGGTAGGAAAGACCACTGGAAGCAATCCAACAGGTCAGTCTGAAGGAGGCAGTAACTTCGTACAAGGAAAGATAAGGCTGTGTAGGGATTATAACCTTTTTACCCCATGTTATCGTTATCCAAGTCATGGCATCAGTGTAATATGAATAATATAAACTAGTTTGTTCTTAGGAAAAAATCTGTAGGATAAATGACTTAGAATCCCATTGAAAATGCAATTTGGAGTAAGTTTTCTAGAACCAGACTTACAAAGGTTAGTCTTCTGACTCATGGTGGCATAGTATTGACTTACCAATTGTAACAGTGTGGTTGAAAATTCTGGGGAAATTATTTTGAAGTCAAATCAATGGTTGATGTTTCATGGGAATTTACTGTGAAAAATAATTTTATTCAACGTTTGTACTTGAAAATTTTTGTTCAGTTTTGTTGGTTTCTGTGAAACTAGTTAGACAACTACAGAATCCAATTAGATTGCAGTCTGACCCTGCAGTGCAATATATTATGATCAGGTTTTTTTTAAATAACCTATTAACTGGAAATAAGCATTTGTTTTAACCATTAGTCTGCATATACAAAGTGCAGTCAGAAAGTTACCACAGAGCCATTACATGCATTAAATGTCATGGGTTAAGCTAAAGATACAGAGAAAACAAATGAAGCAGTGATTCCTAAATTAGAACTGCATCATCTTATAAAAAGTCATTGTTTATGCCAATATCTCCAGGTGTCAGCTGAATTATTAATGCAAAATCACTCTTTCACAATAGCAGCATCTGGCACATTCTTTCTCTGCTTCTAAGGAGACTGAGTTTATGCAAGTGATGTCAGTGAGGAAGCTTTTCTTATTTTTCTTCTGTATCTGTTTGGTAATTTATTAAATATAATTAAAACTGGATGATTTTCTAGAGCTGACTTCTTTTAAGGTCAATAAGGAGCTCTGTTACAGCAGCCTGTGTAAGAGGAGGTGAGTGTGCTACTCCCATGGTAGATGGATTCAGCTATTCCAGTGTCTGCAGGAGTAGCCTCATAGTGACTACTAGCACAGGACATTTGGAGAATTCTATTTCTCATTTATACTAGATAAATATTGATCTGTAATGGGATTTAAAAAGCCAAAATGTATTGGAAAACTAAGAAGGGCTGATAGAAGTATTGGAAAAGTAAACAAAGCTGGTAAATGGTGGCTTAAAAAACAATCTAAAATACTTAATTTCTCTAATCATAATATTAGAAACACCTGTAGGTCTAATCAGGTTTTAGATGTTCATATGTTATGGAGATAAAGCATTTCAAAAGCTACTGCAGTTCTCCTGTCCCGGTAGACTTCTCTTTCTAGGTGGCAGCTGTTGAAATTATAAAGTGTAAAAACATTGCTTCTTATTAACATGTCAATTTTGAGTATATCCCTTAAAATCAAAGAATTAACTGAAATAGCACAAAGATTTATCTGAGGAAAAAAAACACTATGTGTTGAAACTATAAAGTATAAAACATTGCATGTAATTTGCATGTAAAATTTGAGCATATCCCTTAAAACCAAGGAATTAACTGAAATGCCTCTACAGAATTATCAGAGAAAAAACAGCTGTATTTAGCCTCAAACTGCAGTTATTTTGCCTACAGCAATAAAAATACCTCTTTTGTATTTATTTTAGTTGCTTAAATGAACACAATAATTTTATCCTTTGTTAAATTTCTAATTTATCATGTCTGTTGCTGGAGCTTTATTTTGTTAACAGGTTTTATCCCTGCTAGCTTGGCCACATCTTATATTTTGCAAAATGCACTGCAGCTAAACAAATCATCAGTAATAGTATTCACTTCACCTAACTGTGGCATCTATCCCATCTCCAAGTGTGCTCAAATCAACCACAGCCATTAAAGCACAGATAATATTAATTACTACATTATTTACCTTTATGAAAGAAATGTATAATTGTTTTCTCTGAAAAAGTAAATTATATTATAATAACTTCTAGGTACTTCTAGTTCCAGAAATCTCAGAATTTGGACCACCCACAACACTTAGATCCGTGACAGGATTTTACCAGCAGCTCATTCTTGTAACTTGTATGTATATTAAAATAATTATTGGACCATAAGGAGGAATTAAAGTCCTGTATAAATCATGTTGAGTAGCAAAAGGTCACCTTTCCTTCTGGCAGTATTTTAAAGAAAACTTCTAACACAGGGAGAAAGTGTGTACTGAAGTATTTATGTGTGTGTGTGTGTGTGTGTGAACGTGTTCAAATGCACACACATATGCAGAGGTTTTTGGATTTCTGCTCAATAGTAATTTTTGAGCAGAATTAGTGTAATTGAATTGTATTTTAGTATGTGGCAGAAAAAACTTTTTTAATAAAGATAACTAAAAAGTTACGTTGTCTATGAAGTTGAAGTCTTGAATTTATTACAGAAAAATTTCTGCTTAACTTCGTTCTTGCAAATCAGTTCAGGATTGTAGAGATTTGTATGAGGGGGGAAGTGGAGATAAAATCAGAGTGAGTTTATTGAATTGAGATGTCTTAAAATTATCTTAGCATTTTAAATGCCTAGCCCCAAGCTCATATGATAACAACAAATTCTCTGACTGAAGTGCTGTGGATGTGTTTTTAGGTCCTTTTCAAGGGATGTTCCTGTCACTGTTGCACATTTGGTAGACAACCTTTCCTTGCTAAATACTTTTTTCTCCTTATTTAGCTGGTGGGGGTTTTTTTTCAATTGTTACATGGGAAAATCTAAATGTGAGGAGCTTCAGGTGTTTTAGTACAGGTTCCCATAAGTACTGAAAAAAGCCCTGTTTCTCCAATCAGTAACTGGTAAGTAGAGATTAGACAGAAAATGTGGAATGGGAAAATGAGTGGTGGAAATGAAAAAGTTAAGGCATGGGAGAATTGCAGAACTAAAGGTATTTTACAGGTTTGATGTGAAGCTGGAAAAGCACAGTGGAACCTACTTGAAATGTGAAATTTAATCTGCAGTTTCTTTTTCAATTGCAAGCTGTACTTATTTCCATTGTAATTAGGAATTTTTAGTTAATTAGCATGTTTAATTCTGAAAATAGATGAGTCATAAACTTGAAGAGTAATTTTTTTATTTTAAATTAGCACATGAAATTTCTCTGAGCAGTATCTCATCAAGACTTTCAGAATCTTTAATTTTTTATGGATATCAAGTATGAATATCAATAACTAGTGCCCAAAACGTTTGGCATGAACATTAAACTTCGTGCTTAAAATCTTACACCAGGGTCTTTACATTAATGTTGAAGAAGAAGCAGTTGTGAAGAGCCAGCTATCCCACAGTATAGTTTTCTGAAATATCTGCTTCTGACTTTGTTGGAGACATTCACTGAATTAGGTGGATACTCAACCTAATGAGGATAACAGTTTAAGGTGTTACAAAGCTTTTACAGTTTTGAAAGAATAATGGCAATACACCTCCTCGTTGTGGGGGTGGTTCATACTGCAGTATTTGGCATCAGATTTTGAAAAGGAAGAAATATGTGTAGACTAGTGAGGGTTTAAGAAATGAGCTGTTTCAGGAGTGCTGGATGGAGTCTCCTTTGCAGGGTTGCGTCTGTCCGTGTCTGCTGCGTGGGGACCTGAGCAACAGCAAGAAATCCACTGCAAAACCTGCCAGTTACAGCTTGATTTCCAGCCACATCCTGCAGTAGCATCTTTGCTTGGGAAGTTACGTGGGGTCTCAGGAGTTGCCACAGAATATTTAAATCCAGTTTGATTCCCTTGTAGAATCCTGGAGTTTGCATAGAGTATATTGCTGCTTACTATCCAGTACACTCTGCTCTGAAATGGTTTTGCAGCATAGACAATACATGACTTTAATTAGCTGTAAAATATTTTTAGGCAACGTTGTTGGAAGGATTTGTCTGACACTTGACTATGGATCCATTTGTTTTCAGCATTCACAGGGGAATTATTTTGCTGTCATTTCACTTTATTATTTCTTACATATATATTTGTATTATACCTCAATATACATTTTTTCCTTTTTTTTTGTTAATTATTTTTTTTAGATTCATAACCAATACCCGACAGAGTTTGAGTTCAATCAATATTATCTGAAGTTTCTGGCTTTTCATCACATATCAAATCGATTTAAAACATTTCTTCTGGATTCAGACTATGAAAGACTAGAACATGGTATGTGTGATGTTTGTTTATTGCATGTTGCTTTTGTAGTTGCTGGTATTTTTGTCCTCTGTTTGGTTTACAGAAGCTTTGCCTGGTGGGGTAGTAGGTGTGTGGTGATGATGTAATTAATTACATTTCAGGTATAAAAAGCAAAATGGAGGTGAAGAACATGTAGAATTTTCTGCGTCAGTGATTCCTGAGCCAAGCCACTGGTGGGACTTAAGAGAGAGTGGAAGAAATTAGTGCCATGCCTTAAGGGCTTTTAGCAATTCATCCACATAATTCTGTTTCTCCTACTAAATACCTTCTTGTAACAGAAACAACGTCCTCGGGAATCCTTCAGTGTGTGCATAAAGTTTCAAGAAAGAAAAGCCTTTCCATCTATTATTTCTTTTTTTTTCCTATTGCGTTCTCTTCAGTGTTTCTCTTTTTGTATTTTGTTTTTTTACTCCATCTGTCATGTGCAGCCTTACACTGGTTCCAAAGCCTTATCTACCCTCTTAATAAGAGTCCATGACCATAGTTCAGGCTGTTCTTGGAACTTGTTCACTGAACACATGCTCTGAATTTCTCTGCTTTCTGGGCTGGTTCTCATGGTCAAGTGGCCAGTTTTAATGCTTTTCTTCAAAACTGCTGTACCTGGGGACAGACTGTTTTATTTTAAAAAAAAGTTAATTTCTATTACTTACCTTCAATTTGACAAAAACAAGGAGTTGGAGTCAATGATTTCCTGTGGTTCCCTCCAATGTAGATTGCAGGCTGGGTGCTTTGCTGAGTCAGCATAGCTGCAGCCAGAAAGGGACATTCATAAACACACTCAAGTGTCTCAGAATATTTCAGAACAGGTTTATCAGTGCTGAGAGTTGCAGTTGGAAACCACAGCAGTTGTTTCATCAAATGCAATTTCTTGTTGCAGTGGCATTTGGTGGTAGTACAGTCCTTGTGTCTGTGAAATTCCTTTAGGCTGTCCTTTGGCTTTTGTTATGAGTTATAAAGCTGTCTTTTTGCTGTTCCTCTTTTCCCTAGGGACGTTGTTTGAAGATAAAGGAGATAAACATGCCAAGAAAGGAATTTGTATTTGGGAATGTATTGAAAAGATGCACAAAAGGAGTCCTATTTTCTTCAATTACCTCTATGCTCCCGCTGAGATGGAGGTATGATTTTTTGAAGTACGGGTGCTCTGTTATCCTCAGTGATTCCTGAAATATATTTTGATATCTTCCTTGTTCTGAACTGAACTAAGCATTCAATAGACAAAACTGACCATACTTGACTGATTGGAGCAATTGTCTTAATAGGCTGATAATCTCAGTCATCTCAGTCATGGAAATGTCATTTTAAGGGCCAGATGGTGGCATGGGCTTTTATGCATCCTGATGAAGTAAATGTGCATCATTGTTTGATTTTGTTAATTATATGAATTATTATAAAAACTGTTTTAAAGTCTTCACATATTGTTTAAAAAGAAAAAATATTGCATACTGCAAACCACAGCTTAGAGTCCTAATGGAGTACACTTCGTAACACTTTCAATACTTTGGTACTGTTTTCTTTTTTATGAAGAGAACATTTTTCCTCATGAAATGGTGTCAGGGTAACAGAATCAGCCATAAGAACAGAATTAGTCATTATGACTGAACATCACTTCAGACTTCAAAATTGCACATTCACCTGGGGCAATCATTCCTTTTAAGTAAGGTGTATGCAAACTGAAATTCTTCGCTTATTTTTTAACAGAAAAGTAAACCCCACGCTTTTAATACAAAGTTATCTAAACTGCTCTGAAAGATGCAAAATCTCTGGCTGCCTACTTTATATTACTGTGGCTTTTCCAAGTGGCATGTCTGCCTCCCTTACACTGCCTGTCTCCTTTCTCTGATGGAAGACAGTGTGAGAAAAATTGAAGGGTGATCGCTCTTGGGTGCCTTTTGGACCTTTAACAGGATGCACAGGCTGAGGGTGCTAACCATATGTGTTCAGTTAGAGTTCTGGGTAGGCACCTGCTTTAAAAAAGGATTAAAATGAGTGGTATATTCCCAAAGCTGGTATTAATTTTAGGGTTTGATCTGACTGAGCCAATTAGCCAATAAGCAGATTAGCAAACTACAGCACTACTCACCTAGTGCAATATACTGTTCAATTTAGAATAATTTAGAAAATGCAAGTGTTGTGTTCTAAGTCTGAAATTCAAAAGCTTCCTTTCTGTCATTATAGTAACACTTTGTTTCAAATAGGCACTGAAACCAAATGTAAATATGTCCAGCCTCAAGAAGTGGGATTATTATGTAGAAGAGATTTTGGCTACAGGTCCTTCCTATGACTGGACCATGGTACCTGCCAAGTGCAGTGTTTCAGAGGAAACCGATCAAAGAGATGGGTCGCTCTCCCAGACTAAGAGGAAAATAGTATGGCCATGTTATGATGATGTTAAAAAAATACAACCTGATGCCATCACCAGCCTTTTAAATGTAAGTACGTGTGTTACACAGAGCAGAAAGGTCTCTCTTGTGCTCATGAATTTCTTACTTGCTTTTTTTTTATGACCGTATACTTTTATTAAAAGCATCATGATAGATGTCAAAACAGGTGTTTAGTAAAACTGACTGGTTGAGCCTGAGAAATGATTGTTGTTATGGGAATTAATTTGACTTCCTGCAAAGCTTATGTTGTCCTGAATGAACACTTGCCTGGGAGTGTGCTTCAGTTGTAGTTAATAACTAGCCATGGATTCATTTGTTCACTGTCTCTTAAATAATAAATAAAATTTTAGGTTACCTTTTGTAAGAAATGCAGGAACTGTTATTTTCATTTGCATAAATGTCAAATCTTACTGTCTTGACCTCTTTATATTCATTTTAAAGTAGGTGTGTGGTAAAATAATGAAGACCTAGATCTCCAGACAGATCAGAAAATAGAATCTGACACTTGCTGATTTTTAAGAAGTGGGAGGCAGGTACACAAACACAAACTGAGCAACTTGACTCAAGTTTCTCAAAAAAGCTTTCCATGACTGTTCTTAGTTTATTCATGTTTACTAGAACCAAACTGATAAATTTAGATTCTTCAAAATACTTTGGTACTTGAAATTAATGCTTGGGTTTGGCATTTTCTCGTCTGGGCTCATTTAAGGTGCTTAGATGTTGTCCTTTCTTCTTCATTGGAAGATGAAAAATTATCCCAGCATCATCATATTTGTTGTAGTTATTTAGAGTGATTTAGCATATGTCTTCTCTTAAATGTTTGTTTGATGATAATTAATTAGCAGTCCTAACATTTGCTTATCATCTTAATTGATGGTGCAGGAAAAGGATAAGGGCATTATTCACTTCCTGGAACCATTGTTTTGAGCCACATGTATATCCAGATACACATCAGCATCTGCAGTTTTTTATTTTGAGAGCCCTTTGCAGACTTTACATTAAAGCTGAGTTTATGGAGCCTAAAACTGCAATGCTTGGAAAATCAGGATGTGCTGTGGGTCCCCAAATTCCCCTGAATCAAAGATGATTTTTACCAAAGTCTTAATGCAGGAAGTTTCTGAATGGATGTGAGTCCTTGAAGGTAGACTTGCTTTTGATAGAAAGTTAACTTTATTTCTGGCACATTCCTCAAAATTCTTTTGGTCTATTCCTTCCAATTGTGATTGATCAAACGTTGGAGCAATACCTAGTTCAAAAAAAATAATCTCCTGTAAAACTGCCCTTGGCTTCTCAGCTCTTGTAACTTCACAAATCCAGAGAAAGAACAGTCTGTCAGCAGGGGTCATATCAGGGATTCTTCAGCATAATACAGAGAGCTTTCCTACCAGGTAACTGGAGGCCAGAAGGATGTCAGGAACACAGCAACAATGCTCCTCTGTGTTTCTTCGTGGAGCAGATGACAAACTAGCCATATACACAACTGTGAGAAACTGCCATATAACAGGGAAATTAGCCATGTTTTATTCTAAAGAAATGTGGGTCAGGTTTTATAGAGTTTAAATGTTATTTGTGAATTAGATTATAGTAATAAAAGATAGCAATGGAAAGAACATTTGGAAAACTTTGGAGAGGTTGTATAAAGGTTACAAAAATACTCTTCTAAGTTTAAAGAGCAAAGTGAACTTTCTTTTAAAACAAGTTGTTAATTTAGGGCTATGGCTGAGGTAGGAGAAAGACCTCTCTTTAATCATAAATCCACTGAGAATGTGTTGGTATCCAAAAAATGTTTGAACTGAGACCATATTTAGCATCGTAAATTACTGGGGAAGATTGATTCTCACTTAGTTTATAATGATAAGCCCAAATTTGTTTGTTCTAAAGATATTTTTCAATCAAAAACTAGATAGTGCTCTTCAGGATGTAAAGCTGAAACAGGGAAGTTATTGAGTGGCTTAATTCAGAATTTTCATGGTAGAATGTGATGCTCTTTTATGAAGGGTGGATCAGATTCCAGTACTTTTAAGACTAGTGAGAAATGAACCCCTGTGCTGGTTTCAGCACTTAACATTAGATGGTGATTGCTTGGAGAGGGAGGGGTTGGCACACTCAGAGATGCCACTGTGCTGTACGTGTACACGTTAAAGAAATAGAGCTGGGTAAGGGGCCGGTGAATAACCAGCAGAACAATGAAAAGGGCACTTCTGACTGTGAGCTGTTTCATAACTTCCAGTTACATACCAAAGAAACTGATCCATCAAACTGTACCAGGAACCAAAGAGTTTATTCCAGATATTGAACCACTAGCCATGTACAACTCGTTGCACTTGCAAGTGTGAACACTTGACAGAGGTAGCATCTGGATCACTGGGTACACATCCAACATCTTCCCATTTGTAGTCAAAGTCTAAGCAGCCTTACTGCCCAGGAGTTGAAGAGACAGAAATTCTGACAAGGAATAAATAAAAAGGTCTCTGTCACAGTC
The DNA here is from genome assembly GCA_013399695.1 of Formicarius rufipectus. Lineage (NCBI taxonomy): Eukaryota > Metazoa > Chordata > Aves > Passeriformes > Formicariidae > Formicarius > Formicarius rufipectus. The sequence continues at coordinate 105,924 of VXAU01003099.1, read as the reverse complement.
CAGATTGGTCTGTGTGTGCACAAACACATTGTGAATAGAAAGGAGGTGATCAGTCCCCTTGGTTCTGGAGTTTCTACAGAGTGTACTCCTGTCCCTGCCATTCCAGCGTCACAAAGCAGGTTACTTAGCAGATCGTTTGAAAGGCACAGTAATGCTAATTGCTCGTAATTGCTGATTGCAGGAAGTGGATATTATTATAGTTGTATTTGTTACAACGTTTCTTGTTATGCTCTTGTAAACCTGGGCAACGGGAGATGAACCAGAGAGATAAATGTAAGGATTTTTTTTTTTGTTCAAGGAAATGTATCTATTCATAGTCATTCCACACATGGAAGGAAAAAAAAATTCTGATGTTTTCAGTAAAATTTAAAACTGGAGGGGCAAGAGTAAATCTTAGTGATTTATTGCCATGTATGTTTTTAACATGGGGCTTATTAAAGGATAACTTATTCCCAACTTTTCAAGTTATATATAGGAGATTGTTGAAAGTTTTTCATTTTAAGTTCTGGAAGCACTACTCACTGTGGAGCCAAAAAAGAAGGAATGTGACCCAGTTGCTAAGGAACAAGAGTCAGTTACTTCCAGATTCTGCAGAGGAAGGCTTGTACTTAGAAGTCAAGACTAGGGCAGAAAGAGAGTGATCAGATTAAAACCTGAGTAACTTTTAGCAATAAGGAGTTTGTGCCCTTTTTCAGCAGTTTTGGAAAGCTTTTAACATGAAAAGTCTGTGGTAAATTGATTCCATTTTGTGTTTACCATCCAGAAGCATTTTACGTTCAGCACTTTGAAAGAGAAACACGTAATCCAGAGAAGCCTTGAGTCTGTTTTGTGTTCATCAGTCGTCATTTTTGTATCTACCTGTGAAGATACTCCAAACAAAACTATTCTGGTTTTACTTCTTAGCAGGAAGAGAGCATATGTGGCTTGTGTGGACTATCAGAATTTAAAACTTCTGGTTTGATGCTTGCTGTTGAACCACATTTCTTATATTTAATTTCACTTTGGAGTTTTCTAATTTACCTTCAGCAAGGAAGAGTTTGTGGAAATACTTTGTTGCTGTTACATTGTCAAATACTGGCTGATTTAATTTCATTTAGGAGTTCAAAATCTATTTTGGGGTTTAATTTTGAGGTCAAAATGTTTTCTTACTTTAAAAATACAATAATTTTCTGTCTTTCAATCAATAGCAATTTCCTGAAGAATTTTTCAATCAAAAAGGCCAGTAGGAGTTGGAGACTATTATGAAAGCTACTCAAATTGTTAGGTAGAAGTAAGTAGAGACTTGCTTTCTCTACTTTGAAAATAAATGTCTTGGATTTTAGTTGGCTTCCATATAGCATGAGGAGTCTCTGCCCTATGGCAATTCTTTTATTCCATCATCAGTTCTTAATTGGATTTGCAAAACTGAATTTTTAATTTTATTTCATTAATAATCAGATTTTCCTAACAATACGATTGTTGAAAGTAAAAATGCAGAAAGGAAGCATGGCAAAAAATATGGACCAAACATCAAAGTCATGACAAATGTATCAATGAGTGTTCACAAGTAAACATAAACTAATAAAATTGCCTCGTTTTACTTAACTTTGCACTATCTTATTAACAGGAAATAACCCCAACTAGGGGTTATCTACATAGGTCATATTCCCAAGTTCCACAACGAGAACATGTTGTTACAGTTTGGCATCCAAATTGAATAAATCTTTCTGTTTCATTTCCTTCTTTTATTACAGCTTTGTATCACGTTTTATAAACCAGGGTAGATGTTAACATTGGCAATGTGCAGTGTTGGTGTCACAGCACAGACTTTGCTCTTTGTAAATATTTTTATAAAATACAGCCCATCCTTATCGCTGTTGTGTTTCTGTTGGGACAGTTGGTGTTGAATTTTGTGTGCTCAGGAGAACCAGCAGGGAATTGAAAGCACAGTGGCTCCTCCAGCCTGGGACATGCAGGAAGAATGAGGGGGCTGGTGCTGTACTTGGTTGCCTTTGACTCTTGAGTCAGGGGGATTTCAGGTTATAGATCCTTTGGCTATTTTTGAACTTTATTGACAACATGACCTGAAGGGTCACTGTGTAAAAACATTGGCTTGAAGATGGTTGTATAAAAATGATTGCCAGGAAGTGATCAGTTAGAAATGTTTATCCTTAAGAAAACCCTTGTTATTTGTTTCAGGAAATCGAAAGGTTGGAAAGTAAATTAAATCAGAGCCCAGAAAGGTGGCAGCTTTTGTGGGAAAGGGTCAAAATGAATCTAAAGGATGACACCAGACAAGACAATGTAAGTAGTAAACGAGCTTGTCCAATAGAATAATTCCATTTCTGCTATATAGGCTACCTGGGGCACTGACAAAATCAGTGTATTTCTTGGAGTAAAATACTGCTTTTGAAAAACTTAATATATTGTTCTAACCCATGATACTGGCTTTGTATTTCTTCATTTAGGAAATATATTTATACTTGTACTATTTATCTAATTGCTTTTCTAGAGTAGATTAAGGCATACAGATAAAACAAGCATGACCATTTTACTAATACACAAATACTTGATTTTATATATTTAAAGAATTTTTGAAGTACAAAAAAAACCTTATTTCCTGAAAGTAGCCAAAAGGACATCACAGAGTTTCGGAGATAAGTAAAGGTATTTCCATTACCAAATGGAATTATAGTTTCTAAGTAAACATAGAAAGTATTCATGCTTGTGTTTCCAATTCTTGACCATGGTAAAAAGAATAGCTGACAATATAGATATTTTCTAAGTCAAAGGCTGCCTCTTTGCTCTCTCTGTGCACCAGGAATAATGTTCAGTACTTCATTTGGTGAGCTTTGCTTATGAACTTGGCACAGTAATTACCAGCTCAGGGCTGTGCCCTAACTCTGCAGCCTCCTGTGCCTGCTCAAGTTTACCCCCCTCCATGCAGTGGTTGGGCCACAGCACTACTTGGTTATTTGTCTTTTGCTGTCAGGAAAGCAATGTGCTTTCTGTCTGTCAGTCATTCACGTTCACTTCATATCCTGGAAAAATTCAAGATGAAAAAGTTTTATTCTCTGAAAGCAGAGGTTATTTTTCTATTCAGTTGCAAGCAAAAAATAAAGTACAATTATAAATACATGTGTTGTCAGTCTCCTGTCCTAGCTGTTATTTAAGGATTCTCAGATACATGCAGTAGCTAAGGGTGAACCCCAAAGGGCTGCATCTCTTGCATGCTGTCATTTAGATTAAGACCAAATTCAGGATTCCTCTTGTTATGGAGTTTCTAGTAAAAATATATGGATCTAAAAAGTAGCCCTTGGAAACTGTAGTCTTGTCCTTCCCTGTGAAATTAGGGAAACCTGTTGTATCCAAATATCTGATTAGTTCTAGATGCTTCTGAGAAAGCAAGGGAAATACTGTTCAACATCATGTCACTGGGAGGCTTTTCTGAAACAGTAATTTCTCACACCTTGTGAACCCTCTTCTTAAGAAGTGCATGGAAAATCCCTCTGGCTGCTTCTCTGGGCAGCACTGACTTGTATTAAGAAGATTTTAATTTTTTTTTTTGCCTCATAATAATTCCCAGCTTACATGGTCGTACCATGTATTATCAGGATAGCACTGAGACAATCTCACAGTGCAAGACACGTGGCATTACCTTTTTCCTTTTATTTTCTTCTCTTTTAGCTCCGGAAACATCCTTCTGGCTCCTCAGGGATGATGTCAGCTAATCTACATTCCTATCAAAAGAGGTCTTTGTTGGAAATACCTGACAGTGGGCTGAGTGAGGAGCAGAGTGCGAGCATCTCTCCCTCTAATGGAGTAGACAGAAGGACAACAACACTGTACAATCATTTCACATCAAAGAATGATGAAAATAGGTAAACTGAATAGTCAGAGTATTTATGAATATTTTATTAGATTGGTACAAATCTCTGCCTGAGGAAAACATGGGATTTTCACATGCACAGAATGCTTCGTGACTACCTTGTTCCTTCTTTGTGGTTTCTTGATTGCATTTAGTTGTCCTGATTGGTGGGCCTCTGTCTCTCAGCAGCATCCTTCAGTCTTCCCTTTCACTGGAAGCACAAGCAAATTGTAGCTGTACATTTAAAGCATCCAGAGTGCTGAAATAAAATTTATCAGTGTAAAATACAGGCTTGAAACAGCTAGTTTTAGTGCAGTTAAGGAGGTGTTTGGGTGTTGTATGGAGTCACTTTGGGGCCTTTGTATGTCAACAGTATGCATACTATGAAATCATATGCCACTTGTCTTTTCTGTCCCATTCAGATCTTTTGAAGGTACGCTATACAAGAGAGGAGCTTTGCTGAAAGGTTGGAAACCTCGCTGGTTTGTGCTGGATGTGACAAAACATCAGGTAAAGCCTTTTCAGATGATGAACTTGTTTAGTTATTAGTTTGCTCCTTTTTTGTTTGAATTGGTTTTACAAACAGTACTAATATTTTTTTTCAGCCGTGGTGTGTGTTACATCATTCTGTGCTTATCTGTGTTTATCTTGTGTGTCTTGTAGCTGATAAGGCATTCTGCATGAACAGAGGGGGTTTAGTATTTTGCATTTTTAAAAAGTGATAACTGTATAGCATATAATCATTAAAAGACTTCTTGGACTGGAAGTTATGCATTGTTGTTTGGGCTCAAACTTTTTTTTGCCTACTTTGTAGCTAAGGGGAAAACAAAAGCCATGGAGTGCCTATGGGCATTTTCTGGGATTTGTGATATACGAGCACTAGCGGCAATTTTTTAAAGCACTGCTAACTCTAGAATATTAAGCAATTAAGGGGTGAACACAATTTTCCCTTTAACATGACCTCTTTAGTTTCCCAAAGAACTGAAAATTCTTTCTGAACTAGAATGAAAAACATAGAGGATATCTCCTGGAGTGCTGTTGGGATGCTGAGAAGTAATATCATAACTGAGCAAGTTTAATTTAGGCATTCATGTTGAATATGTGGCAGTCAGTGTATGCTCAGTGTGTATTTTATGGCCTCTGTGTTTCTTAATCACTTTACCATGAGCATTTTTCTTTGCAAATGAAAGGGCATTACATACTCTGGAAAATCACAATATTAATTGTTTCAGCAGAAAAATCCATTTTCCTCACTTGACTTTTTAGTGGTTTTCTGTAGCCTCTATTTAAAAACATGATCTGAAATCTCTGTATGAATGTCTTTCCTAGTATGGAGAACAGGAACACAGATCTCTCTGAAATGCATTTGCATTTTATAAGTTACTTAAAATGCGTTAAAATTTCATCGCAAATCTGTATTTCTCAAAGCCCTGAAATGCCAAGTTCCTGATTGCACAATCATTTCAGATATATATAGGAGTATTTTAGATTAGTCATTATCACATAAATTTAGTAGCTCATAAATATTCCACCTAATCACTGTTACAGCTAGGAGCACCAAAAACAGAGAAGATCTGTTGGTCTAAACTTTTTATCTAATTTACAGTATATGCCAGAATTCTGCAGTAGAAGTTTGTGGTCTCATGTACTTCAAGTGATGTTGGGTCATGAGGCAGTAACCTTCATTGAGCCAAATAGTCCAAATGATGGAGGTTGTAGCCTTTGAGACTCGTGTGCTTTTGTTTAAAAAATATTAATTTATTCTACTCAGTACACTTAAAAATATGTAATGTAGATAAAGGCAGTCATCTTTTGAAATGCTAATTGAGGGTTTCTAGATTAGTGCAGTAAAATACCAACAACTGTGCTGATTGTAATTATATTCTTCCTGATATCCAGGAGCAAAGGTTCATTTTACAGGAGGAAGAAATACTTTTACATTTTTTGTATAACCAAATATCCTTCTGTGTACCACAGCTGTAGGAGTAATAGAGGTCAATCTGAGTTGGAATTCTGTTGTTTAACCTTTGCTTTGATGGTTTGTGTTACTGTTTTGCGTGGGTTTGTGGGAATTTGTTGGGTTTTTGGTTTTGTGGTGGGTTTTTGTTTATTTGGAACTTGTTTGCATGTTGAAACTCAGTTTACAGAGTGAATAATATTCATATCAAAGTATGTTTACAAGGAGGATAAAAAAAACCCCAGACCTCATTCAACCACTGTGTGCAGTACAGGAAAATCTGAGTTTTCTATGTAGTTTATAATTTCCTGACATTAGAGTTACGGTTTTTGCTGATCGTTTTAAATTCTTGAAATACAGAGAATAAATGTTCTGTTAACACCTTGTTGAAGTAAAGCTTTTGTGTTAGTTTGAATATAATGAACAGTGAAGAGATGGTTTCTATTACAAAAACTCATCAGGAATGCTGAATCCTGAAGACCAGGTTCAGCTTTCATGCCTCACATGTCCTCTGCCCAGAAGCAATCTGTGACCCTTTGCTTCTCTGCTTTAAGACTCTGGGGACAAACTACTTTTCCCCCCATCTCCAACAACACTTGTGCCTCCCACCATTACCACTCCATGCCCCCAGGCTGTACCCAGGGAAAGGGAAGAAAAGTGAGAGGTGCCTCTAAATAGCATGTTTGGATTTGTTTCTTCTCTTGCAATCCAGCTGCGATACTACGACTCTGGTGAGGACACAAGCTGTAAGGGACACATAGACCTTGCAGAAGTAGAAACTGTGATTCCTGCCTCTCCAACCATTGGAGCCCCAAAACATGCAAGTGAAAAAGCATTTTTTGATGTAAGTACATCTGGTCTTTACTTGATCCTTATGTGACGGTTTCTTTTCTTATTTAACATGCTCCTTTCAGTCCTGTTGGAAGGTGTAAGTTGGGAAGGAGCCCTCCTACCATCTCAAGACAGAGAGTTGTTATGCAGCTAGCATCACTCTCACCAGCAACAGTTCAAAAATGTAACATTCAGACCCAACTAGCACAATGATTATTACAGTTGAAAGTTTGCAGGTTTTCTTGCCTGTGTGCTGACTTGTCTGTCTTCGTGTCCTTTTTTCCCTCTGCAGCTGAAGACAAATAAGCGTGTGTATAATTTTTGTGCCCAGGATGCACAGAGTGCTCAGCAGTGGATGGACAGGATCCAGAGCTGCATTTCAGATGCTTAGAAAGGAAAAGCGTGCCCTGAGAAAGTCACATTTAAAGCACCTGTTCCTGGAAGAAGCTGAGCTCTGGAATGTTACTGACAACCTGTCTTCCTTACATTTCAGCCATAAAAGTTCAAGATACACTAAAGTTCCTTTTCTGTTTAATAATTATAACCACTGTAACTGCTATTTTTTTTTCTGCAGGGAGGACTTGGAAAAATAATAATCCATTTATCCCGAATTTCCTCTTTCTTCAGAACAATTCCTAGCTATAAAAGTGGGCTGTACTTGCACTATCATCTAATCCCAGTTTTCTCATTTTGTTCTCATTTCTATTGGGAAACCTGTCCGAAGGAAACTGTAGAAATTTTCCCTCCAATAAGAAGTGTATTTTCACTTTATTTAGATTTTTTAAACAGAATGTTCTTATTTCCAAGCTAGTCACAAATAAGAGGGAACATGTCTACAACTCCTAAAACCAAATAAATAAATGCAGCTTGTGAGTCCAGTGACATACATATCCGGTTGCCAATGTTTATAGACAGCTGATATTTTTAAAGACCAAAAAGTGAAATTGCCTGATACCAGACTTTCAAGTGTCTTCTTATTGTACAGGTCATTCTCTAATCTCGTGCTCTGCTGAGTGCCTCTGCAATGTCCTTATGGATTCAAATTCTAGAGATTATCTGGAGACCATAGCACTTTTATTTTAGATTCTGTTTGCAGTTACAATGAGATAAATGAAAGAACTGGCCAACACTATCCAGGAGAAATGGAAAACAACACACTAGGAATGCAGTAGAAGAAAGCTCTCTTATGTGTGAATTGTACATGTTAATTTATATGCTGTTCTGCTCACTGTAAAATAAAAGATAACGAACATGATAATGCACTAAACAATGAAGCAAGCACTTGCACTGAAATCTTTAAAATGCAGACATATTGCAGGACAGAGGTAAGTTATTTATAGCAGAACAATACTAGCTAGTTAACAACATTTACAGATATTAAATATGTACATAATCAAGTTTGATGTGTTGTGATTTGATACTTTTTAAACATTTTTTTGCACATTAATTGGAATACTGTTTATAGATTTTTACTTTTGATGAAGTTGTGTTTGTTCTGCTTAAAATCCTGACAAAACATTTTTAATAGCCCCAAAGTAGTAGAAATTTTACAGTCTACAAATAGTGAGGACATTGAGTAGAATACGTAGGTAATTAAGCCATTGTTTTTACTTTGAAATGTTAATATGTTAAATAGCACACTAATAGTACAAAAGGTCTGTATATATGATTCACTATTTTCTCATTTTTCCAGACGTTCTGCTTGTAATTTAATGTCAGCCTAACCAAACTGACTATACTTACAAGATTTTTCAGTTATTAAATTTTGTGGTTTTTTTAATAACTAATGTATTTTGTCAGAAAGGAACCTAGATTTCTCACCACACACAATAGGAAATGCAGCTGTTTTTAATGCATTTGCAATTTCAAAACAAAAATATGAAGGATTTTTCTAGCCTTTTTCAATTGACAGTTTTCCACCTGTGACAATGGTGTTTGCACATTTGTATTTTTTCTTTGTATATGAAGTACTTTTATATGTACTTTGTAAAATACTGATCATGTTCTTAGGTTATATGAAAATATACATACCACTGCTTATTTTGTAACTAGTTAATTTTAACTCTTGTATGTTATGTGATATATGTATGCTAACTATCTTGTAATAAATACACTTCTGAAGGAAAAGTAAAACCTTTCCTTTTACTGTAAAAGAGAAAAAAGCAAAACCCACATGTTAAAATATTCCATGGGCACAAGACAAATCCTTCTTTACTCTGTATTAAGCATAGTGGGTGTATTAAAAACTATGTGGTCTTTTGTATACTTGTAAATATTCTTACATCAAAGTTGCACTTGAGCATCCTTAACTCAAACACTTGTTGACAGTAACACTGAAGAAATCAGAATTTAAAGCAAAATTATCATTCTAACAAGTCTCAATGTATAGCCTTTACTAAAAGGCTAAATACGTATAAAGTCCATACTAGGTCGTTGAATAATGATGTTAAATATATTTTTTAAAAAAGAATTCTCTATGGTATCTCAACAGAAGTCAGCTGCCTACTTTCACCCTGAAATGTCTCTCACTCACACCACTTTGTGCAACGATGACCCGGTTCATAAGAAATGAAACCTGCAAAGTGGCAAGGTCTTCCTTGGGAATGTGCATCTAGGAGGAGTTCCTGAGTGCAGTGTGGGGGAGCAGAGTTCAAGCGAGAGGGATCGTGTGCCGGGGGTGGGGCCCTGGGGTAGGTGGGGATGCTGTGGTGCTTGGCTGGAACCCTTTGCATATTGAGCTTGGCATGGATGCTAAGGTTGCCTTAAATGTTGATGATCTCGATTTCTGGTGTCTGTATTGATGGGAAATGGACTTGAGCAACTTAACTTAAAAATATCCAAATAAAAGCTGAAATGAGAGAAATCATATTTGTGGTGTTTGTATAAGGAATGTACAAGGGAATAGTAGAAATAGGCTCTTGGGGTGAAGACACAAAGTTCACACTTTCCCTGAGGGTCTCTTCTGTGCAAAATGAACATTCAAAAGCTTATTAAAAATGTGGAGAAATCATCTTAGCATGAGCTGCAGGGTTTGCCTGTGTGTTTAAATTGTGAGAATTAGGAACTAAGAATTTCTTTGGGAAAAATTCTGTGTGCAAAGGGCTTCATCTTCATATTCTGTGTAAATTTTCCAGAAAAAGGAACCCTTTCCAGGAGTTGGTGATGAGGCAAACGTGCTCCCTCTGGTGTGTCATATCACTATTCCCATCATAATGTTCCTGCTGTAGAAAAGAGAATTACAACAGGCCTTACATAAGGGAAGAAGATCCTTTGCCCTTCTGTGTCCAGTAACAAAACATCCACATAGCAGGTGATGGAGTGAGCAGAGTTTAAGCTTTGAAGAGTTGTTACTGGGATACTACATTACTGAGTTCTTTTGCCTGTCTAAAAAACAAGTGTCTTCTATAAAAATTCTGACTTTTCATGGAACCTGAGAATTAGTACACTAAAAAATAAAATACTTAGCATGCCACATGTGTGGGTCACTGGTTATGTAATGATACACAAACAGCCAGTAGACCCAAGAACAAATGTTCAAAATTTTCTATCACATCCCACACACATTATTTGTATCTGATATTTTGTGAATTTCAGACATAACAAAAATGTGGTGATCTTGTCCAAATACTGTCATTTTGCCCTTTCATCCTGTAATATTCTTGGAGTATGTCTAAGTGGCAATACCACATTTCTCATTTTTCATATTTCTGTTCATCCAAATATTTTGTCTGTTCATGATTATCCTGTGGTTGCTCTGGGGAGTCAGAAAACTGAAATTAATCTACCTATCCCCTGCTGTGCTGAAGTTCACGCTGAGTATCACTGTCGCACCTCCTTTCTGGGGGATTGTCTGTGCTTGATGGGTTTCTTCCCAGATTTTGGCTCCTGGGCATGCCAAGGGCAGTGTTAGAATCCACACTCTCATTTAAGAATTTTTTGTCTTTGAATTTTCTCACCTACAACTTCTTAATTGATATCAAAGATGCTGCAAGTTCCTTGCTGTTTCCTCTCCTAATTTACTAGTCCATCCAGCCTCTCAAAGGACTGGATTACTAATACAAATGCTGCTGCTAAGAACTGGTTTTGCTTTTCTTTTTCTGTAATACAGAATCTTCAAACCAATTAAATGGAATCAACTAAGGCTACCATCTTTATCCACAGTCATATTACAAGAATTAAATAACTTCTGATAATAATTTCTCTTCTTACCATTGACACTTAATGGAAGCTTCTCCTTAATCACAAAAAAAAAAAAAAGCTGCCTGTTGGGAGCCAAAGGGACTGAACACTGACGTCCTTTCCAGTTTAGCCAACAACTGTGAAATGAACACAGCTTTTAATAACTTGGGATTGTCATAATGCTCACCTGAGTCCCTCCTGAGAAGAGAGAGTCTTTCTTAAACTGATTTACTCCATTTCTTATGTAGATTCCATATGCTACTCCTAGAAAGTTCTCAAAACCCAATCTTGAAACAAAAGGTAAAAGATGCTTTAAAGGCAGGCTCTCTGACAGGTTTTTTTTGTTTGTACTTTAATCTCTATGCAGACCCTACAAACCAGGAGATAGATATACTAGTGGCAGCTGAATTATAACTCTAGATTGTTAGTCATATCTAGCCAAAATGCTCTCTTTTTTTTTTTGGTGGTGGTCTAATCTGTTCTAAACTGATTCTAAACTCCTCTCAAATATTGCTTGTCACTGTCCAAAGGAAAATTACATTTTGTCCAGTTTCAGGTTGCATCATATAGTTCAAGATTCTTCCTTTCTCTTCTAATTTTGCTTAGTTGTCAGAAATATTGCTTGATTTTGGCATGTTTACTGTTTTTCCATTGTCTACTCTTTGGTAACTGGGTTTTTTCATGTATCTTCTAGGAGATTCATAGGGGGCCTATACTTTTACCTCTGAAATAGGCAATAGTAGAAGATGGAAACAGGCTCAAGGGAGCACAGTACTGTGCTGAAAGGAGATACAAAGGTAGCAGTTGTTCCAGGTATTAAGTAGTACTTCTTCCTTGCCTTCGTAATCATCTAGAAGAATCTGGGGCATAGGCTTGATTTACTTTGAGATTTATTGATTGCTGACTTATTTATCTCTGTATATTGACCAAATACCAATGAATACATTGTTTAGTGAATTTCTCTCACTGTTCAATTCAGTGAGGACTCCTGTGTTTCAAGCCTGTCACCAAACAAAACTTGGTAGTGTCATAAATCTCTATTAACTGTCCAAGATTTATACTGAGAACAACATCCTTGTTTAGTGATGGACAGATGGGACTGCTTTGAATTTAACACCCAGGAAGAGTGTTGTGTGCAAGTGCTTTCTCAACAGGGCAGTTATCAGGCAGCTTGAGAAAGGAGCATCACACCAACAGCACTGAGGGCTTTGCCGGGTTACCCAGGCTGTGGACCATCTTCATTGGTTGTGCTAGGGAGTTCAAAATTCTGTTCACATCGAGATCTCCTGTAAGTTCAAAACTGTAACTTTATAAAGTTGTGTGTTATAATGAATGAAGCTCAATATGGTAAGTGAAAGTCCAGTTAAAGTCACTCTCGAGTTTAAATATTTGCGTGCACAGGTTTTGTGTATGTTGCATTGGTTTTGTTAAATCACAGTAGTTAAAACTGACTTTTAATTTCTGCTGTGCTCAGACTATCCCTCACGTTAAATATTTTAATGGAGTAATTGAAGCAATTTCGTACACTTAACTAATTAAAAATGTTTATATTGTTTATTGTAAAACATTGAAATCTTTGTAGTGTTTTATGCAGGCAAATTATCTAGGATTGGAACTTACAAAAAAAAAAATTGGAGAGTTAGTGCTGGGATCACCATTGAACTTTGGTGAAGTTGAGCAGCCTGTTTCTCTAAGATGGCTGTAAGATATTTTTCTTTATTATTGTATTTTTAAATTTTTGAAGAACTTCCGTTTTCAGTGCTTCCTGAATTTGTGCCTTTCATGTATTTTCTTTTAAGTGAAATGAAATTAAATTTGAAAATCTCTTCTGCTTTTCTTACTTTACTCATAACAACTGGTTTTCTTCCTCTTTAGAACTGTTTTCTGACTGAAAACCGGTCAAAATTTAAGTCAAAATTGACTTGATTTCTTCCACTTCAGGCTCCTGACTGAAAGGAAAGGTCGCAATATGGCTCTTTTTCTGGTATGAGTACGTAGCAATGCCTGAAAACCTGGAAAATGTCCCATTGAGTGATAATGAACCAGAGCCAGGAATAAATTGAGGAGCTGGTTTTGGTATGTGGAATGGTGTCATTGACCATTGTGTGTGTGAGGCATGTTGGCAGTGTCAGGACAGGCTGTAGGTCTTGTTACAGCCTCAGAGAGTATCATGCTGTTGCTATGGCAATGAGGCATCTGGTTTTTTTAACCCCAAAATATCTAAGTTTTGTGTGCTCCCCGCATTTATAGGCTTCTGGGACTTTTCGGTGACACAAATTCCTGGGGAGAGAATGATTTTTCAGCTGAAGTAATTTTTATCAATTATTATTTCAGTTGTTCAAATCACACAGCTGGCCACACAGTGGCATATGTCACAAGTTTCTCAGCCTGGGCACAGAAAACAAACATTTGGCTATTTCCTATGGTTTTGAAAGTGTTTTAGTTCAAAGGCTGCTGCACACAGGGTTTTGTCATGCAAGCAGATTTTCCATTTTTGCTATCAAAACTAAATGTTGTTGTCAATAAGGTCATGTACACCCTAGCAACTTGCAAAGGACTACCAGTAAATTTTTTAGCTGTTTTCCAAAAGGCCTCAACCTTAAAATATTTCCCCCCTGTCCTAGGTCTCTGCATGCATGTTGCCTTATGGTGTTCAGGTATTTCATGGAAACACAGTTCTGTGAAACTTCCCCACTTTTTCTTTTCTCAGACCTGCTCACTATTTCACAGCAAAAGGCTGTGCATATTTGAATTGTTTAAAATTAAATTCATATAATACTTGAGATAAGGAGAACTTATTCGATGATGGTATCTCAAGACAACTTGATAACTTTATTTGGAAAATGAGTATTTGCATCCAAAACAGACAGATCCTTCAGTTTATCTTGAGATTCCTGCCCAGTGATTCCTGTTAATTTTCCTTATCAGTCTGAGTTACATGAAAGTTTACAAGTGACTGTATTGCTGCTCTTACTGGTTTTTATTAGAAGTTAGGATTTTAGATTAACCTTTGTATGTAGTTTCTTCTCACCAAGCGAGGATGAACAGAGATTATGAAGACTATGGATGTCAAAAGGAGAGAAGTGAGAAGAGCAGGCCCTGGCTGGTGGTGCCTGACATAGCAAAGAGTCGATGCCAGTGTAAAGCAGAGATCAAAATAGCAGACGTAAGCAGCTAAGTACATATTCATCTGTTAGTCAGAGGATCAAAGAGTTAGGCATGGAAAAGGCAGGTATCTGTGACAGAGTGGAGTGTAGGAAAGCTCATACTGCAGATGGGAAGAATTGAAGGTAAGCAGACCCTGGAATTGGATCTCATACACCCACATCTCCAGTAGCAAAGGAAGACTTCCCATCTGCTTTGCTTTCCTCTGAGTAGTTGCATTATCTGTTCACCAAAATCTCCCTCCATACTTGTCTCGCTCCCTCTTTTGTGTTTTTGACCTTTACTTGTCTGATCATATCTAAATTTAGATGAGAAATTCTTGAGAAGCAAAGATGATCCATGTTAACTTGTTCCCTAGAGGTGCCTAGAATACTTGCAGGTGCTGTGATATTAGTTAAAGCCAAAAGGAAAAAAGTCTTTGTTTCTCCAAGTGCTCTGAAACTGGTGGCTAATTCCAATTGTACATCCATACTTTGGAATTTTGGGGAGTAGGGACACAGGGTTAGTGATTGAGTGTGGTCTGTAGGGGATAAGGGGCCAGTTTGTAAAACTGGATCTGAGCCTGGATTTCAGACACCCTCAGCACTTGACATGTGATTATCGCTCTTGGGAATTAGATTTAGCAGCACTGAGGAAAGAGGTTAACATGAAGCCAACATCAAGTATGCTGAACTCTGGTCATTTGAAATACCACTGCTAATATTACTATAAGTGTATTTCCAGTAGAACATCACTGCTTTGTTTATCAAGCACAGACTGAGCCAAATTATTATCAGCTGCTGGAGATGGGTACAAAGGATGCACTGTCAAGTCTCTACTTGAATTTCCAAATTTGGGCCATTCTTTCCATGATGTAACATACTTATCTGTTAAATGGATATTCTTAAATGTGGAATAATTAATAACACAGGATTTTATGCATATAGTAGAATATCAATGCCTTTGCTATATGTTTGTAGCTTTACCCAAAACAATTTGGTTACAGATTTTCCTGGGATTTCTTCAGCATAGCTGAGCATGAGCCACTGTCAGAGGCAGCACAGGAGACAGACCAATGGGCTGAGGAAAGTAGTGCTACTCAGAACTGTTACCTTTGCTCCTCTGAAAGGAATTTGGTAGGTAACATGACCACTTAAGTTTTGGTAGTCTGCTGATACGTGGTTAAAACGAACCTGAGCTCCTGCTGTGTTAAGTAAAGCTGTTCCTTTAAAGACATGAGCAGAGTGACACTGTGCACTTGACACTTTAATAAGAAATAGCTATAAAGCCCTTGATAAAGATGACAATAAAACAGTATGCAGGATTTCTTGCAAAATCAGAAGTGATCATTCTCAAACTCTGGTTTGCAAGGCTTGAAGGAAATGGGAAAGGAGAGAAACCTGTAGTCCCTTTGAGAACAAACATGGATAGTAGTTACAAAGGGAAGTGTGTACTTGGGAGATGAACCCTCATATGGGCCAATATCTGAATGCTGGATTAAAAATATCAATGCTGATATGGTACAAAATACTTTTCTCTTTAATTATGTTATCCTGAATTTCTGTATCAAATATCTAGGCCTTTATGAAAGGGCATTTCCAAATACAGCACGTAAGTATAAAGTAATTCCTAAAACTATCAGCCCTTGCCTTGTTACATGAGGTAGCCTTAAAGGGGGAACTGATGTGGAGTGGGCAGGGCAGCAACCAGGCAAATGGAGAACATGGGAAATTGCTTTTTACATACAGATCTTGAAAAAGACTGCCATGTTGCTTGGCATTGCACAGGCTGGCAGAGAGTTTAGGAGAATTAAAGACTAAAAATCACAAGCCTGGGATGGACAGAAATTGCAAACTGCCTTTTTATCTAGAGTCAATGTGTTTGAAATACATTGCAGGAGCATGGCAACATTTTCTTCTGAAGGAAAAGGCTGAGAACAACATCAGGGGTAGAAAAATGTGTGATTTGCACTAATTGTACCATTTTAGTAGATGCTATTAATATTTTTTTCCTCAGAACAGGAGAAGAGGGTTGCCATGAGAACAACAGATTGTTAAAGGCCTCGCCAGAAGCACATTCTGGATTGACAAAATGGCAGCTGTTGGCCTGGGACAGCTGAAAGTGGGCAACATCAGGGAAATCCCTGGACGTGGTTAATCATGGTTAATCAGCATCAAAGTGGCAGCAGCTGCACATGCTCAGCTGAGGGCAGTCACTGGCTGCTGGCTGAGCCTGGCAGCCGTGGGCTGCTCATCTCCACAAAGGCCACTTTTGAAACTGAAATCCTTAAAAAAATTTTATACTCTAAACTGGGCAAACATGTTGGAAGGGAAACATGCTTAATGCCTCCTGAAACACTCTGCCCGTGCCAAGTGGGGTTTACTCCTACGTGTCCTGGGTGCCCTCTCAGAAGGGAAAGGGGTGTGGGACTCAGGCATCCCAGGTGCACAGCCCAGCTGGGGCTGCAGACCCCAACAAGGAACACCTGTGCCTATCTCTGGGGCAGGGCTGGGTGGGCAGATACAGATCTGCAGCCTCATCTGTGAGTCTTCCTTTGTTCCTGTCTGGGCACGAGGAAAGCTCTGGCAAGAGCAGTTCTTGGTCCCTGCAGAAAAGTTGAGGAAGTGGGGCAAAGCTTGGTGGCCAGGGAAAACGAGAAATGAGTCCTCAGGCTTCTCTCAGAGGTATGAAGCTGAATATGTATTTGTGAGGTTTGGGAACTGGCACCCTTTAGGCACAGCCTAATATCCCAGCAGCCACATGGCTCTGAAAGGGAGCCAGTGAGGGGCTGTGTGGGTTAGGGGCTGGGGGAAAGGGGGCTGCCTCTGTCAGAGCAGGGGCTCCTGCCCAAGGTAAATGGGGGGCATGTGGAGTTTGAAGGGAGGTGCTGGAAGTTTTGATGTCATGGTGTAATTTGAGTAATTGCTGTCCTTTAGAAACTGCTAAAATATGAAGGGCTTTTGGACAGTAATAGTTCAATGCAGCAGCCTTTTAGAGTGGTGTTTTGGGAATATGATGTTGCTGTGCTTAAGGGTATGTTCTGCTCTGGATGGTTTGTCTCAAGCCTGTGTTGTGAAGATATTCACAGCTGTCTCTTGTGTTAAAGGACTTTCTATCTGAAATGAGGAACTCCTTGGTGATCTTTTTGTGTGCCATTTAGCATGTCACCTTCAGCTTGCTTCATAGGGAGCTCTGAAGTACGTGGTGTAAGACTGAACTGCCGTGATCCAAGTGATGAACTTGGAAAGGCGTGTTTCTATATACTGTTCAAATAGTTGTTCAAAGACCAGCTGCAGGACTTGCTGGTTAGTGTTTGGGTTGTGTTGCACTGGTCTCTCTTAGAGGAAGTTTTATGCAGAGTTGTTAAAGAAGCATGTGGATACTGCATCCTGCTTGAGCTGGTCTCTGTCAACTTTGAGGTAAATTCAGAGGTGTTCTCCCTTCCTTTCAGGGGTAACGCCTTGAGATTTGCCAAGTTCTAGCAAAAACTGCTAATATGCTATAGAAATAGCAACAATCCAGAAGGTGGCTGCAGCTGTTGTTTACTGCATTAGTCCACAGTTTGGTTCCATATGTGCCTCTGTGGGAAAGAAGTGCTTCAGAATAAGCAAATAAAGAATTATACAAATCGGAGAAGATAAGTGCAGCTAACCCACCTTTGGCATCTAATTTCTACGTTACTGCAGAGCCTTTCTGTATCCAGTCTCAACTCCCCAAAGGATTTAGGATAGATCAGAAATACCTCTGAGCCTAATCATGTCAGTGGAGTTCTTCCACAGAAAACTAAAATACCAGATCTGCACATATGCTGAACGTGTTGAAGTTGTGTAGAATAAAAGAAAGTTTGGACATTCTGTTAATGTGATGGAGAATATTTTGATGTTGTAATTTGCTTTAAAAGCATGTGTAAGTAATTGCTGTATGAGGCACTGAAGAAATCACAGATTGCTCACAGATGCAAATGTTTCCATCTCCCTAAGAAGGTATCTCGATTCATTTTGCATTACAGTGTGTTAGAAAGCACTGATAGGTGCTCTGCTCTTTCCTGATGTTAGCTATGTCTTATGTTTTATCTGAAAAATTTTCATGTTTCTGCTATCTTAGAAAATATTTAGGGTTTTTTTTAGTTCTGTTAACATTATGAACAACAAGAAATCTCCTGTGCCCAGAAGGGGTAAGATATTCCGCTATTCTGATCAGGGGAGTGGTATATTTGCACACTTTGCATTTTGTGCAATTTTATATGCCACTGACACGGGTATGACATGCCTGTTGAGGCAGAATTTGTTTACATGATGTTGCCCATCCAAACAGCTCATGCTGGAAACTATGATATGACTTAGTATGTGGCTAATTAAAAAAATTCCCTATAAGTTGGGGATGAACGGTATGGGATAATTCCATATAGATGACTGTTTTGGGAGGCATGGATTAGGAGAAGACCTGCAGTTAGCCCTCTTTCTCTGCACAATAGGATGAGTACATTTTAACATCTTAAAACACTTTTTAAAGATCCCTCAGCTACTGTGTTCTCGTGGCTGTGGCAGTAACTTCAGCTGAGTCTGCCATCTTCACTGACATGGATCTTTGTTTGCTTTACTGCAGTACTTCTGGGTGTAGCTAACTCTCAGAAGGGATTAATTGCTCTGCTCTCAAGTGATATTATAGCCAACTAGAGCATTTCTCTGTGATTATACGAATATGAACAGCCTATATTGGACATTACAGCTCTTAGTTTGACTTATAACTAACTTCCTGAATAGTATTGTCAACAAAAACACTTGGAGCTCTCTGTTTTCTTGGCACATTTTTTGACAGGCCTGTTTCTTTGCTGTCATAGGTAGCAAAATTCAGGAAAACATGCAGCTGAACAGCTGTCATATATATGGGACCAGGAAAAGGGCTATTCTTAGTTCCTTTGGTTTTTTACTGTTATTCCTGAATTCTTTTTCAGGAGGTGAATTTATGGCCTGCTTAACTGTTTGGCAAAGCTCACCCTGAGTTCAGCAAAGAAGAGGTTCCATCCCTCATGAAGGTTATCATATCTCTTAAATTGGGTTTGAGCTGTGGTCACATGGAAACCAGTATTTGCTGTTACTACTCAAGTTGCTTTTCTCTCAGCAGTGTGCATTGGAGCCATGTTTCTGTCCTCTCTGGATTTATCGTCATTAATTTCCAAAATACTGTGTTTTGGAAAAAGAACAAAAATAATACATATTAATAAGCATGGGAAGAAGGGAAACTTCTGAGGGTTTTGAGAGTGACACCATAAATTGCTTTTAATTCTGTGGATTTGTGGTTTCACAAAAGAAATCATGAGATAGTGTTTGTTACAAGTGGTAATCAAGATGAATATATGATACAGAAATTACTTTATTGCAGAGTCAGCTAGTTTGATTGCAGCTCTTCAGTAATGCAGCAACTACAGAAACCAGTTAATGCTTCATATGCTGTGTATTATGGTGATCAGTAAAATACATACAAAGCTTTTCTGCCAAAGCATTCAGCAGTCTGAGTGCAGAGACAAAGGAGTGATCCTGACATCTTGCTCAGGTTGGTTACATTTGCTGTGTTGAATAGGATTCAGTCCTTCAACACTTACTTACAAAGTTCAAAATAAACTGGTGCAGAGTCATGATTTATAATATTGGCTACAGAGATTTTCCCAGTTATCTCTGGAACTATTTATAAGTAAAACATATTCCTAGCTGTCAGATCCATATCTGATGGTGTGAGGTGTATAGAATTCATCAGTATGTATAATGAGCAATTGTCCCTGGATCAAAAGAGGCTTTGACACAGGCCAAGGGAGGATTCAGGTCTGTGGGGATGAATGGACCCCTCTTAGAGGCCAGGCTGTATCTGAGTGCACAGGCACTTAAAGGAGGCATCCAGTTGTGCTGAGTTTCCCATAAAAAGTGTTAATATTGCTTTCAGTGTCACTGAACAGTTTAAGATGGAGAGCTCTACTATTAGAAAATGGAGATTGGCCCAGTGCATGGGGATAGAAACCTGTTCCTGAAGTGATGTGCAGGGCAGCTCTTTGGTTCTAGTTCAGCCTCCTAGAGCAAGCATAATTATTTATAGCAAAAGAGAAACTGAAGGTGGGCTGTTTGCTCTCCTAACATCCTGTGCTGTGAGATATCCACCTGGATAAGTAACACAACTCAGAAACATCTCCTTGTGTCAGGAGTCAGTGCAGAGCCAGACTTGATGGATCTCTCCAGTCAAGTTACAGACCAACTGAGCAGTTTGAATCCAGGAAATTCTTTAAAAGCACAGGGAAGCTTAGATCTGTTGTTCTGGTTCAAACCAAACTTTAGTGAAGTCATGTGATGTAATTTACACTGTTTTATGGCAAAGAAACTTAGCATTCCTAGTATTTTATGAAGCTAGCTGATGTTTACAGAAGTCTGACAGGCTCTGCCATGTGACATGTGTCCTGTTCTAACTTGGTTGCCAGTGTGGTTTGCAGCAGCGTTTTTACTCTGGGAGCAAGACAGGCAATACTTTCAGACTCAGTTTTGCCAGTATTTTGCCACCTCAGACCCTTCAGATGGAGATTTTTCATATAGTTTGCATTGAAAAAGCTATTTACATTGCACTTCATATGGTTTGCAATACATGTCCTGCATTGCTCTCTAAACCTGGCCTTGCCTTGGTCAGTGCTAGGGTTCTGTTTAAGTTTTCTAGACTTGCATTATAGTGTGTCACAGATAAAATTGCTATGTTGAGACACCACAAAAATGCTTCTGTGTCTTTGGCGTCTGTGTTCTGCATGCTGGAACCATTTATTTAATTTGCTTTTTTTTCCTTTTGAATATCTACTGTTTAGAATGTAGAAACAGTAGCACATCTTCCTTTTAACTCTGGTTTTGACAAAGTTAGAAACATTCTGAAGTCTCTGTGGTTCTTTGCATTGTAAAGAATCCTAGAATGGGTTGGGTTGGGAGAGACCTTAAAGATCATCTAGTTTCATCCCCTCTGCCATATGAGGGAACACCTTCCACTAGAGTAGGTTGCTTAAAGCAACATCCAACCTGGTCTTGATCACTTACAGGGATGGGGCATCCACGGCTTCTCTGGGCAACCTGTTCCAGTGCCTCACCACCCTCACAGTAAAGAACTTCTTCCTAATACCGAATTTAACCCTGCCTTCCTTCAGTTTCAAGCAATATGAAGTCCTATCACCACATGGCCTTGTAAAAAGTTCCTCTCCAGCTCTCTTGTAGCCCTTCTAGATACTGGAAGGGGCTTTAAGGTCTCTCTGGAGTCTTTTCTTCTCCAGGCTGAACAACCCCAACTCTCTCAGCCTGTCTTCACAGGAGAGGGGTGATACAGCACTGTGATCATCATCATCATGGTCTCTTCTGAACTTGGACCAGCAGGTCCATATCCTTCTTATGCTGGGGGCTCCAGAGCTGGATGCAGCACTCCAGATGGGGTCTCAGGAGAGCAGAGGAGCAGGATCTCCTCCCTCAACCTGCTGGCCATGCTGCTTTTGTTGCAGCACAGGGTACATTTGGCTTCCCAGGCTGAGAGCACACAGGGCCGGGTTATGTTGAGCTTCTCATCAACTAACACTCCCAAGTCCTTCTCCTCAGAGCTGCTCTCAATCCATTCTTCACCCAGCCTGTTACTTGGTCTTGGGATTGCCCCAATCTGAGTGCAGAATCTTGCATTTAGCCTTGTTGAACTTGATGAGGTTTGTGCAGGCCCACCTCCCCAGCCTGTCAGGGACCCTTTGGATGGCATCCCTTCCCTCCAGTGTATTGACCACACCACACAGCTTGGTGGTGAGGGCAGACTTACTGAGGGTGCTCTCAATCCCACAGTCCATGTCACCAAAAGAGGTGTTAAACAGCGCCAGTCCCAGCACCGACCCCTGGGGAATGTCACTCATCTCTGATCTCCACTTGGACATCAAGGCGTTGACCACAACTCTGAGTGCAGCCATCCAGTCAGTTCATTATCTACCATAAAACCCATGTGTCTCCTGTTTGGAGATACAGATGTCAGGCTGGACAGTGTCAATGCTTTGCAAAAGTCCAGGTAGATGACACTGGTTTGAGGTTTCTTTCATTTTTCCAAAGACACAAATTCAGAGACGTCATGAGGTCGGCTTCATGATTTAAATGAAAACCAAAGCACAGACTCATAGCAAAATAATAGCATTAGACTTCTATAAGGAATTTGCTCAAGCCCACATGACTTCAAGCTGAAAATGAAGTATTTGTGTATTTAACTCCTGAAGAATAGGACTCATTCTGGAATTGCTAACTAAGTGGAACAAATGGAAGATCTTGTGAATCAAGAAGCAGAAACAGCAAAAAATTGTACTTGAGTATCCTTTGCTTTTTATCTTGGCAGTCAGTTAGAAACAGAAGCCAACCCCATCTGTATCCCAATCCAGATTTGAGGAAGCTGAAACAGTGCAATGGATGCTTGTAAATGAGGAGCATTTCATGATGGCCTGCAACTGTCCCCAGATGCAGAGAAATCTCAGGTGAGACCATTCTATGCCTGCTGCTTGGCCACGGGCATATACACTGGGTTTCTGCCTATCCCATATTAAATACTGTTGTGGAGCATACCAGAGAGCATTTGCAGTCTCTAATGCCCTACAAATTATGCACCAGGGTCAGACTTTCAGTCTTGCAATGTGACAGTTTACTCCTATGTTTTTTTTGTCGTTATCCAGATGTTCTGCTTATTGTGGTTATCCCGAGTTTCTCATCTTCTTGTCATTATCTGGGGAAGTTTTTGGCTTGACAAAAGCAAAGACTTACACTCTCTAGTTTTTCTGGGTGGGCATTTCCAAAATTTTGGCATATATCAAAATTATTTATGTACCCTTGTTCTACATCATCTCGTCTTTTGTGCAGTAAAACCAAGAGGTCAAACAGTGTAGTATATTTTTTTCATTTAACTGTGCACAGTTATTTTTGTATGTTGTAATTTAAAATGCAGATGATGTCTCTTAATTTACAATGAAGATGGCTTCCACTTTGTGTTTGTGATTCTTTTTGAGACAGTTTTTCCTTTCTTAATACGGAATAGAGAGACAGTCTTGACCTGAAAATTCCTCTTTGTTATAGAGCATTTATGAAAATTCTGCAATATTCTATTTGCAACCAAACTCTTACTCAGGAGGTTAGTTTTATGAGTGTCTTCCTAAATGAATCCTAGGACTATACAGTATGGTTTTTTTAATGCTTTTGAGAGAATTTCTAGATATGACTTCAGATTGTTAGACGATGTCCTTCAGAAACTTTTGCAAAATATTCAAACACAATATAACTTTCATACTAGTGAGTGAAATTCACTGCATGGTGTTAAATAGAAGCAACTAATCCTAATTTCTACATTTTTAATTCCTAAAAAAATGGGGTTTATGAAGGCTCAATCCAATTTCTATTTAACTTGCTCAAGTTTCCCAGATACCTTATTCTAAATGACAACTATTTGTTTTAATGTCAGACTTTGAGGTATCTGTAAGATTGGATTCCAAAATGCCAATACCATTATAGAGTTTATATCAAATTTGGGCAGGGAGGGAGAGAGGGAAGGATTTACTGGATGAACCTGGTGTGTTTTCAAAGGACTTAACACACTCATGTGGCCTGGGACATACATGAGGTCATTTTCATTAGCCTTTGGTAATAAATTGAGTTTAACTCTCACTGATACTAACTAATACTGATCTAACTAACCTTGTCTGGACCTGTAAGGGGGTGTTTTTTTCTCCCCACCCCCAAAGATTAAATGGATTGTCATACTGGTTGTGGATATTTATGCTCCAGCAGTGCCTTGTGAAATCTTCCACAATGTGGTTTGTTTAGGAGCAGACCATCTGAACCTAATTCAGTTTCTTGTTTTCAGTTTGTTCAGAAACTACTATTATAAACTCTTCAATGTGGAAATAGTCATTGGCTTGGTCAGTGTTCTAACCCTGTCCTCTTCTTGCCTCTTTTAGTAACCCCATTTGATGAACTGTGTTGCTTGCTGGGATTTGTGATTAACTGTAACTTCCTCTTTCTTTGGTGGTTATCCACACTGATTCCCTTAGTTTCCATGACAGAAACAGTCTTCTTTCACAGCCTCTATCTGCAACCCAGTTTTCTCTCTGTTCTGTGAGCAGGTGGCATCTCCCCAGCCCAAAAGCAGAAAGGACAGGAGCACAGCCATACTCCACTTTCTTTCTACTTTCTTCTGAGACCAAGGCATCTTTTCCCTTTCAATTATCCTTCATACTGTATTTAGCTTTGTATGGTTCTTTCCTTCGTGGCTGACCAGAACAAGCAAAACCTAAAGATGTACCATCTCTCTTTAAATCTATCCATATTCCCAGAGAGGTTTCCAGAGTAATCCAGGAAGTTACAAAGTTGTTCCTGAACAATACTCCAGTGCTTTCTATTAAACCCAACTTTAACTTGTCTGGCTGTGCCTCTTCAAGTGTTACTTTACTTTGTAGTCTTTTAAGCAGTAAAAAAGGGTGTTGAATTAATCAGGTTGGTACCGGACTGCCTAGGCATGTGTAAAGTCTTCAGGTACTGTCTTGGGTTTTGGTCAGTGCATAGTTCCATCCTGATCTCCCAAGGCACTTCTACTTCCATCCTCAGCTACCATGCCTTTGGGGCTCACTTGGTACCTTTATGTCTGAAAAGGATTGATCTTGTGAACTGTCACCAGCTTTACTCAGTATATGTAGTCTTCTACAAAAAACTTGCCCAGTATAGTGTGGTGATTTTCAAAAACATTCACTGCTAGTCTGAAATGCAGCTGCCATACAGAGTTTGCTTCTAGTTTTATTCCAATATCTTTTCTCAAGAATAAACCTCAGATAGCATTTTGTGGTTTAATGAGTATAAATGCCTTGACCATATCAGCTCAGGGAAGTGTGTTCTTGTTCTCTGATATATTTGCACTTTGATAATGAATTTGGAATTGTTTTTTACCTCTCCACAGTGCACTGATTGTAGGAACAGATGAAAATGCAAATGTTCTTCTTCAAAACAGCAGTAATTATGTTTTTAACTTGTTAACTCAAATGGAACTTAATTAGGGTAGACATGTATTTACTGCTGTCCTGGACCAAGGTCACTAAGACCTGGCACTGTCAAGTTTAGTTTTTGATTTGGTTGCTACAAAATGATTTATATAGATGAAAAAAACCCTTGTTTTTATCTGGAGTCCTAGGCCTCTTGACTCTCTGTGATTAGTTTCTTGGGCTCATGGTTTTCAATACACTCTCATAGTGTGTATTAGTTGTAAATCTCTTGTACACCTCTTCAGACTGACCTGATAGGTAAAACCTTCTGCTTATGTGGGCCTGCTCTGCTCAAGAGAGGTTACAACTGCTTGTAATTGATTTTGTTCAAGCGAATGTTAGAAATGATCCCGGCTTTATCAAAGTTCAGGAATGCTTCTGAATACGTCTGTGGCTTCAAGGGGAAGCACCTGTGAAGTTTGAATTCAGACCCAGCTGTTGGGAAAGAGCAGACACCAGCTGTAAGCCCTATAATAAATACTGCAGAGAAGGGGAGGTATCCAGTTGGAGCCTCGTGGAGTTCATTGTTAATGGCTGCAGTTGTTCATCAGGCCACATTAATATGTAGGAATCCCACCTTGGTTGTGAAAGAGAACATTTGCTTTCAGGAAAGGAAGCCTTTGAGGCGAAAGCACAGTCTGGCTGTGCCCTTGATGAGGGAGCTGATCTTGTTACGCTGTGGTTTGTCTAGAGGAGCTCAAACCTTGTTCTCTGAGGGTGGCATTTTCCTTATTTATTTGTTCTTTGTTTAGCCCTGCATTTTTACGTGCTGGCTGCAGGTCAGTCATTGCTCAGCCAGCAGCTGGCCTGGCCAACTCGGAGTCGCTGAGCTGAAACATCAGCTCGTCTCTTTGTCCCTAGGCTTCCCAGGGCTTCCAGCAGTAAATCTGGAAAATGCATTGAGTCCCACTGATGAAGCATTCTGCAGTGAAGGATCGTGTGGTGGCCATTGGGATTTGTGTGCCCCAGCGGAGGCTGCGGGACACAAAGCAGCGATTAGGAGCTGGGTGATTTGCAGGGAAAGGGGAGAGGTTGTTTGCTATTTCTGGGGTCGGGAAGGAAGGCAGTTAAACTTTATATTAATGACCTGACTAGAGGAAACAGACCCCAAATCCAAAAATCCTGCCAAATATTAACTTTTTGTTGATGGTAGAATTTGCTCAGTTTATACACCTGCTGTAGAAGTGCTTTTTCTCGGAAGCTGGCTTGTTTCCAGAGATGAATATAAGCCTCTGGCCAATAATAGACAGAATAACAGAGAAACAAAAACAGAATCACAAGCATCTGTCCATAATGATTTATTCGCATTTTCATCCACATGGAAAGCAAATGTTTTGATTAATTTGCTGCCAGTTTACTTCTCTTGTTTTCCTTAACATTTTTCTTTATTATTGGATTTCCATCCTAATACAAATAGTCTGCTATATGGTTAGATACGTTGTTTAGCTTGTAACAATACAGTTGGAAAGAAAGATGGAATTAAAGATAGCGACTGCAATACAATAAATTAAAGATTTTCAGATCCTTGCTGCCTCTTAACTGTGAAAGGTAGAAAGCCAAAATTTCATCATAATTTATCCTTGTTGTAGAGATGGTGGTGGTGACAGAAAGGTTGATGATGGCTGAGTAAGCTTTATAAAAAGGGGGAAAGAGAGAGAAAAAAAGAGAAATGCTTGTGATTTCTTAAGATGGAGCGAAAGGGGATCTCTCCTGATGTTGTGCTATAAGTTTCTGTCCACGGATATGGTACAGAATGGAAGCATTTGGCTTCAGAACGGTGTTGCCAGATATACCCAAGGGATTTGAGGTTTTGGGTCTGATGCTGGAACTCCTCATGAACTTGTACTCCCTTGCATAGCTGGTGCAGAAAACTGGGAAGGTTCCATACAGAAGCAAATGGATAGATATTTCTTGCTAGGTGTTTTTAATTTGTGTATTCTGAACAGTTGGATCCAGTTTGGGACCGAGGAAAATCTGAAGTGGTATTGCTTGAGACCTTATGAGTTGTTTTTGCTGTTATGTTTCATGTATCGAAATAAGCCCATTGGCTGTTGTGTGCTTGCCTTGGGAGAAGTGCCCAGCTCTTAAGATCTCCTGATCTGCCCACCGTTGTGCTTTCACAGTGGCCGATGTGGAAATGAGCAGCTCTGGCTCTTCCAGCCCTCTGAAATGAGCAGAGCAACTCTCCCTTTTATGGTCTCCCTTGCCACGTGCCGGGAAGGGGTGGCTGGCTCTGGCTTTGGGGGGCCAGCCTCCTTCTGTGCAGCTCCAGGAGGGCACTGCAGAGGCACGTGGCATCCAGCCTCACCTCTGCTTCTCCACCACAAGCTAAGCAATTCCCACCGGCTGCTTTGATCTTCAGGAAGTGGGTCTAATTTATTTAAATGAATGGCACATCCAACTTTCCTGCTTGTTGTCAGAAAAGCTGGATCCTATTTTCCATGGCCTTCCTCCTCCTTCCACCCCCACTGTCTCCTCCTTTCCCCAGAGGAGGACAGCGCTGCCATACGGCATAGCAACCCTCAGTGCTGGAAGTGGCCAGTTCAGGACAACTGGAAAGGAATTTGAGCCATTACTGGAATTCTAATCTCAGACTCTTCTAGAAAAGAGCTTAACAGCTTTTTGCTTGTCCTCTTGGGTCTGATGTTTGACAGGAAATGAGTTTGAAGAGTTCAGGAGCAGGTCACAGAACTCGCCTTGCTGCCAGCTGCTCTGCCGACCTTAACAGTGTGTTTGCAGAAATCTGATACACTTGCTTATTATTAAAGCCTTTTCTCTGAGAAAAGTTACTTCCAAAGCCAGGTCCTACCAGACGTATTGCGAGCATATTGCATCCTCGCCTCTCCGAATTCTTCTCCACTGACACTTGTTATGACCTAAGACTCCAGCCACGTGAAAAATGCTGTTTTGTAATTCAAGGCAGAGTGAACAATTGTGTTTGCAGGCATGTTTATGTTTGTCTTTTGCAGCACTTACTTTGTTTGTCCTTTACGTGCCCATCTGTGGGATCTCAGAGAAACCCAGAGAGTTTCCCAATCTTGCATAATTAATATTAGACTTCATAAAATACCTCAAACCTGGTCTCAAGAAAGCAACTTTAATGGATGGGCTGACTGTTTCCTGTGTAGCAGCTGAGAAGTATATTCCCAAGCAAATTTAAAAATAAAGCAGCCTCCATACTTTCTTGGAATCCTATTGGCAAGTCAGTGTTTTTCAGACTGGTACGAAGTTCAAATAGGCCATGGAGACTGATGGCATGTCCCACTTTCTTCACTGTGTTTCTGATTTAGAAATCACTTTCCAAATTAAAAATATCAGGGCAGACAGACCAGACCAGGACAGTGGGGAAGCTATGGAGCTACACTGGCAGGAATAATGCAAACAACAAGCCATAGAAATACTCTTGACCACCTGCTTTGACACTGCTACATCTTCCCAAGAGAACAGTTCTGTAGCTTTATATGTTATCTTGTAGAGGGATGTGTCTAATCCTTGCACGGAGCCTCTACTTCCAACCCAATAGGCTTGCTTTTCCCTTCCTTTTCCTCCTGCCCAAGAAGGTTAGAAGTTCTTTCAAAAATACTTAAGGAGATGCAATTAAAATAAGAAAAAACAGGTAAGACTAACTGACTCTATCACTGCATTTTTAGAGCCTTTTTGTTTCCCTATTGTGTCTTTGCTTCTGTAGGAATTTGGCTCATCTGCAGCTTTTGCTGCTTTAATATATTGGTCAGTTTGCACTTCAGTTCAACCTTCTCAAATGTCTACTCCCTCTCCAGAATCAGAGTGTCCTGGAAAACTAAATGTGTGCAAATACACTGACAAAAACCAGACACATAGAATACACAAATGTACCATTATTTTGACTTCTTAGTTTAACTGGTGAAAAGTCTTCCAGAAATCTTGAACAACAACTGGAACAGGCTTGCAAGTTCAAAAGACCTATCATTCATGGCTAACAACTACTTCTGCCCTAATCATTTGTGGTTCCTGCCCCAATTTAAAGATTACTGTGCAGGCCAGTCCACTATTAATGCAGACCTGAATAGTAACCCTCTGATCCAATTATATGATTGCCAGACTTGCCAGCACTGAGCAAAAATAAGATATACTGTTTGCTTCAGCACTACATATGTACAGCACTCTATAGAATGGAAAAGCCAGGGATTAATAACAAGTAAGGATTCTGACTTGAAATGTTTCTGGTCTCCTTGTCTTCCTTAGGGGTTCTTGAAAGTCCTGCTGCCTGTCCTTACCTGCGCTATCTGACAGGAACTACTTCTGTCTTAACAGGAGCTCCCATTTAAATAAAGAGTGGAAACACAGCAAGAAAAGTTTCCCATAAGAGCTCTTGAACTTAGAAACAGTGAACAAGCTCCTTAGCAGGAGCACTCTGTGCCCCTCCTTGCCCTGACTGGGTCAGCAGTCCCATGACTACATGACCCCACAGGTAAAACCTCCAACTTTCAGCAGCACAAAGTGGCAGCTCCGACTCACGTGGGATCCAAGTACTCACTCTCGTACCACAACTGAGGCTGCAGAGTAGAGGATCTGTGGGCATGAAGAATCACTGAGGTTTAGATATTTATGAGCTGCTGTTGTTTTCTGTGATGTGACAGTATTTTGGGATGCTGTCAGTGCATTGGGAGAGATGTGTTTGGAACGTGCAAGATAAGAAGTTTTGGGGCAGTGCGTGTTGGGATTAGGCACACTGACAGTAAGCTCATACTTGACATTACCTAAAAAAAGGCAACTATGTTAATTAGTTTTCTAGATGAGATGGAACATGAGACCAACCTTAAAAGCTGTCAGTACTAACTTTAGAATCAGAACAGAACATGGAATTTTATTTTTTTTTAATTGCTGAAAGATACCTTGTTGAGATAGGCTTAAATAAAAGGTTTCCTTCCATAAACATCAGTGTTTTTAAGACTTGTTTTGAGTACAGGCACGGGAGGCAATTTGTGCTCCACATTAGTCATGAATGGGTTTCATTCAATTTAGGTTATGACAAAATGAAAGTGTCTGTTATTACAGTAATAATGGAGTTATGACATATCTCTGTAGTAAGAGTGGACATATCTGGAAGAGCATGCGTTCCAGCCATCCAATGAGGATGAATATTCTCCAAAATAACAAAATTGTCAAAATTATCTTAAGAACATGCTGCAACCTATCTCCTTGAATATCATATCCTTTTTGTTAAGGAAATTGAGAAGTTGACTTGTATTCATCTGTAGATGAACTCATATGTGAAATATGATAGAGGCAACAATGAAACTGTAGCTTGGCTTAAGCACACTGAAGCAAAAAATGAAGCACCTAGAAAAAACCAGTTCAGTGCTAGAAGAAGAGATGGGGAGGCAAAACCCCATCTCAGTAACTTGATTTACAGCAGTCATACAGATGCAAAAGCCATAATAGCCTGGTTCTTGGTTAATGGTGACCTGCTAAGACAAGGACTCAGTACACTGTTCCTTTAGACCATGTAAATTGTCTGTGGGTTTGCTAAGGGCTTTTATAAACTTGAGGTTAGGGCATGAGCTCCAAAGACACTAACTCCTTAGTGACAGGGTGGTCAGCCTTTCTGACCACTTTACCAAAATATCTATGTGACAGGGGCCACAGGACATATCTCCCTTCTACATCTGCATTTCCAAAACCAGAGAATGGAAAACCTTCAAAAGTATCTCACAGAAAGGAGAGAGAGCAGTATCTCCCTGGAGGTCTTATCTCCCTGTGGCAGAGGCTGTGGTTCTGCTTTCAGATTTAGCCTAATCCCTGTCTCAGCACAGTACTGGTGTGGTGATGTTGTGTGGACATTGCCCTGGAAATGTGTCAGCCCCACAGGTTTCCCTATATGCCCTCATGAACATAATCAGCTGATTCTTTTGGTCATTCAACTGCTTCTCTGCGTCCTATAAAGCTAAAAACTGCAGCTTTTGACTGCTTCTCTGCTGGGCTGACTTTCTTTAAATGTGTAGGCAGTTTAACGAAGTCCACTGATGAAAAGACATCAACAAGTTAGGCCAGTCTTGGAAAGGGTGAAGACGGGAAGGTCTGTAGGAGGAGATTCAGAGCACAGCTACTGTCCCAGTGAAGTCACCTGGATGGAGCTGCTTAAACATTGCTTCACTGCGTACAGGGTGGCTCCAAGGGATTCTTCTGCTTATGTTTCTGTGGGTTTGTTTTCTTAAAGAACAACATTCCATTTCACCACAAT
This sequence comes from Formicarius rufipectus, assembly GCA_013399695.1. Taxonomy (NCBI): domain Eukaryota; kingdom Metazoa; phylum Chordata; class Aves; order Passeriformes; family Formicariidae; genus Formicarius; species Formicarius rufipectus. The sequence continues at coordinate 74,693 of VXAU01003099.1, read as the reverse complement.
GGAAGCTCAGAAACCAGTGCTGTTCTTGACCGGGCCTTTGATTTGGAAAGTTCATATCAGAAAACAAAGGAAAAAACATGACCCAAAAAATAATAATGATTCCAAGAATCATTAGTTTTCCCCTTCTGGACAGAGGCCTGAAAAAAACTCGCTTGTAAAGGCAGAATTTCAGGGGAAACTCCAACTTAAAGAGTCATCATTGAGTCACAAGCCAAACAACTGTAAATGATGAATTAAGAGCAGTTTTAAGTCAAATCTGCATGTGGATTCTCCCATCTTTGTTATACACTATCAGCTTTCCACATTTGCAGGTTCTCCTTACTGGTGCAAAAGAGCTACACAAAAATTTGAGGGAACAATGAGCTGGAGTGCACAAGTTCAAATGTTTAAGTTCAAATGTGCAAGTTCACTGGGCTGGAGAGGAGGAGCAGAGCAGCACTATTTTCTATTATCAGCCCTAGTCATCCTGGGTATGAGAGCAGTAAATGGGTGGAAAACATGTTGAAAACAAATGTTGTTTTCTGAAATCAATGCTATTCGCAGCACTTCACCTTTGAGTGCTGAGGTTAGATGCACTGAGTTCTTACTGCCTCAAGGGGTCTGTGATTACCTTAAAGGAAAATGACGATTAAATGTATTTTTCTGAAACAAACTTGATCCTTCTTGCACAGCTGCTTTAGTAATCATCTCCTGTGGCCCGATCGAAAAAATCCAGTGGAGCTGGAATGGGATTCATTTAATTGACTTCAATAAGCTCTGGATCAGACCCATGGGGAATGAGGAATGACTTTCCCCTAATCTCTTAAATTCTTCTCCTCTCCCGTTCCAAAGCAATTACAAAACTGGTGAAATGGAAGGAATGGTTTCTCTTGGTCTCGTGTTCTTCATCAATCTTCAGGTTTATTTTAGGCTATAAATTGCCCTAATCATGGATGCTTTCTTGTTTTTGTCTTACAGTGTTTAGCTGCAGAAGGCCATGTTTACTGCCTTTCTGCAGCTGCTGTTGTACTGAGACTGTTTATCTGCATAGTGCCTGTCTGCTGTGGCTTCTTAGGTATTTCACAATCTGAGAAGCTCAAAACTCTACTGAAGGGTTTTCAGATTGATAAGAGAACTGAACCACAATGTTCTCAGAAGAAATCCATCAGACTGAACAAGCTAGGGTTTTTTCTCCTTTTTTGACAGCTTCACTGAGGGCCAGCATAACAAGAGCCATGTTTCTGTGCCTGTGCTGTCTTGTGGTGCTACACGTCCCACTTCATTGCTGGCAAAGCACAAATATGTGTAGCCAACGTTTTGCTTAAGGGCTTGCATGAGCCTGGTAACAAGATACATACGGTGGTTTTATATAGTTGATTAGTATGTCCACAAACATTGTGGAGGGGATACTGCCCTTCTATAGCCAAAGTGGTTTTAGCTGCACATCACTGCAGCTGTCCAGTGTTGCAGTGGCACCAGACAAGTGCTAGGCTCTTTAGCCAGGCTTCCCCAGATGCATTGCCACTGCTGTGTGAAAGTCTGGGGCTTTACATAGTGTGCATTGTGGCATCCAACTGCAAGAAGATGGAATTTTGAGGCTTGGAGTGAAATTTTAATTCCCATGATTCTTCTTATCCTCCCATCCATCTTGTTTTTTGCAATCCACCCAGCACCAGTTTAAAAACATTGGCAAGCACCAAGCTGATCGTGGTGATGAATATAAACAGGCTGTTGCAAACATGTCTGAAGACATGGTAAGTTGTCAGGACCAGGGCAAGAAGGGCAGCCAAGGAGGAGTCTGGCACCAGGCACAGAGAACCTCACCCCTACCAGACAGCCTTGCTCAGTGGAGTGTGGTCCTTCTTGGGCTGTCAGTGATGACTGGCAACAAGGTTAGTTTTGCAGATCTGGGATTGCACATGACTAAAATCCCTTGTGACCAAAGACCTCTGCAGGGGTAGCAGGAGATTCCTTATGTCAAGGCAATTCTGCTCTCACTCATGGTTCTCTGTCATTAAGTTATCTGCTGTCTCTGCCAGGCCAGCTGACTGCTGCACCGGAGCCACGTTCTGCTCTCATGGAGATGTAACAGGTACTTGCAGGTCTGTGCATTTGTGAGTCCCCAGCTTGTTTGATTTGGATGACTCTGTTGCTTACTCTTGAAGCCCCTGGAATAATTCCATAAAGAAGGGTCTACAAAGCCTGCACTTGAAGGTTTGCCTGTGTTAAGGCATGAGGGTCCTGAAAATGCCTTGTGCCAGGCTTCCCATAGCCATGCTTGCAATTCTTGACCTTGTGGCCTCTGGTCGTATCCCTTACTGCTACTGCAGAAGAGACTGGTTTGTTTTCCTGTTGTCTCCATGTCAGGCACATCACCACCAGTTTTATAGTAACTTCATGAGCTCTTCTGCACAACTTTCCATTAAGGAAAGCACTGCAGACTCATGTGACAGATGAAGTGTTGGGTGGGGGGGTGGAGGGTTGAAGGCTGATAGACCTTGAAGGAAGACTTATCCTATAGCAATTCAAAGCATTAAACAAATGCTGCCATGACTGTGCTATAGTCATCCATGCTCCTGCTTTGAGGATTAGGACTGCTCATGGAAAAATGTGTGTTGTGCTTGGTTTGGAACTCATCCTGCATTGTGATGTATAGCCTCCATCCTCCCCTTAAGTGTGAGGCTGGAGCGGTGAACATGCAGAAATGCTTTATTTGGGGGAGAGTTCATGCTTTGTACCAAAAGAGAAGATTTCTAATAATAAACACATTTTGTGTGGGTGTGTGGTGAGTTGTTTGTTTGCTTGATTGTTCACGGGTTTTTAAAACAATTATTAGCGAAAGATCCTAAGTATGTGTCCTCAGTGCACACTGCCCATTGAATGTTTGGGATAAACTGTCCTATTGGTAGGATTCAGGAAAAAGGGTTCTGCAAGGGCTCAGAATTCTCTTGGCCCTCACTTCATGCAGAAATGCATGCTGATGGGTGCAGCCTGCCCAAGAAGAGGATGGTGGCAGAGGCAGAGGCTTGCAGAGGATGCTCAGGCTACAACGTGTCATCTGCAGTGGACTCTTAGAGCTTGAGTCCCTGTCTGGGTGAAGCAGGCTGACTCTTGAACCTCTGCAGCAGCTGCATCTGCGAGCCCACTTCTCTGTCCCCTGTTTTCACTTCAGGAACCCTTTCCTCCACTGCTCTGTCTCTTTATTTGCCTCCTGGGATGCCCTTGCAAGCATTTTGAACATGTCGTCATCTCTGGAGCTCTTCTTTTTCCTACGTAGATTGGACAAGTATTTGTTTAACGACAATAGCAGTGCTGTCCTTAGTTGCCATGAGTTGTCAGCTGTTGGGGGAAAGGAGAAAATGAGCTATTGTAAGAATGATGCTTTCATGCCAACTGGAACAAAGAGCTTGGGTTGCTCCCCCTTCCCCCTTTGTTTTAGCTTTCTGGTTCTTCCCAGTCTTGGAGACAGCAAGACATTTTCAAAATCATTTGCCTTTAAAGAATGTGGGGTATCGGTCTACCTTGAGGATGGGAGTTCGGGATTCAGTGCCAGTCAGACTGACGTCTGCATCTGTCCTTACAGGGCTTGTTGTGGTAAAGGGAAAACAATTTTTCCTGCAGAGGCAAGGTAGTGTTTGTTTGCACATTGGTACTGGCTGTCCTCACTGAAGCAGGTATCTCCTTTCCAAAAGGCATCAGACAAGCAGAGTTTTTGCACTGGAGTGGAAGGCCACCACTGGCTCGGAATGGTACCATCTGTTATGAGTCACTGAGAGAACTGCACTGCTGTGCAATTCTCTTCACCGAATTAGATTTCCTTAAGGTTGCTCTCATTGTTTGGTTCTCTTACCTTTCCCAACAACTGCAGTCAGCATGAATTGCACAACAGTTAAGTGTCCCAACAGTCCAGAAGGAGGTATGTGAAACCCTCGCTGTGCCTCGAATCATTTGTATTTTTGCAATCTCTGGCTGCTTTGTTCTAATCCTCAGCTGCTGTTTTGCCACTACAGTTAGAGCTTGTCTTTCTGTTCTCTTACTTGGTGCAGTGCTGCAACCTTTTCTCAAGTGACCATGTTGGGGGCAGGGGGAAGAGGAAGTGTTAAAACAAGGATGGTGTAAGCAGAGCAGGGCTGAGCAAGTGGAGTGGTCATTCTTGCTCATCACTAGGAGCAATCCAGAGAGCCTGTACTTTTTCTAGTGTGGCCTGTACTTGGAGTGAGAGGTGTACTACCTTTAGTTAAAAGAGAAGGTGGGGATAATGTAGATGAATACAGCAGCCCTTGTAGGCTACCTGCAACCAGACTGTCTTGATGATACAACTGGAAGGGCAAGAGGGGCTCTGCCACAGTAGAAACGTTCCCACCTTCAGCTCTGTGGTGCATCCTGTTTCACTGATCAGCATCACAGATTTCAGACTATGTCTACTCCAGCTGAACATACTCAGATTGAGGGTTTCACTGTTGCATTGGTCTCGTTTGGCCTCCTGATCACCTGCAGCAGGGATGGATTTCTTCTGTGATGCCCACAAAGTGCTGTGATGGGTTTTACTGGAAGCATATTACACTAAAGGGAGCAGTAACAAAATGTGAACTCACAAACAAGTTTTGAGGGGTTGGGTTACTTGTTATGCTAGTTTTGTTGCTGTCGTTCTAGTAGAAAATTTTCTGATCAATGTATGGTAAATTACAGCAACAGATAAGTCCTAAAAGATGCTATAGTATAGCTTCTACAGTCTGCTGATGGAATCCTGGCATGGGGTTATATTGAGGATTTGTCAGACTCATCATAGTTTAGACTTTATCCACTCTGGGTTTAGGTCTGATTCCTAAAACTGTAAATTGTGCATGTCATCCTTTCCCTCCCTGAAGCCTCATTAAATGTATACTTTAGCAAATTGCTGTATGTTTGTAAGACAGTTGACTGACCCCTAGTGCTTAGTGGAATTTAATAGGAGTGTTGGAGCTGCAGTGGCATGATGGATACCATCAAACTGTAGGACAGCTTGCAAGGTGCATCAAATGTGAAGTCAAAATGTGTGCACATATTAGGAACAAATAGACTCCAGCAACAAAAATAGTTCCCTAATGCCGTATGAGTTAGTATGTTGCAAGAGCATTAATCAATAGGTTTACTTCAGGAATTATTCTAAGGATGATGGGTAATCCAATCATCACAGAAGGATATTGGTGCTGCCAGAAATAAAGCTGCAAACAGCATAGGAATTTGAGAAGATGCATTCAATACTGTATTTGTAATGGATTTACATATTTGTATAACTGCAGAATGAATTAATTTTATTCCCACTGCTTACAATACAAGGAAATCTGGGAAGATAATATTTTCCACTAATGGTGATAATAAATGTGATCTCTATTAAGTAGTTAAAATTTTTTTGAGCCAAAATTCCATAAAAATTGGAAAATCATGTACGGGCAGTTTTTTCTGAAAACTGGCAGGAAAGTGAACTCAAGGAGTGTTGATGGAAGTCTGTATATTTATCTATACTTCTAATGCTGTTGGGGAAAGCCAAGAGGTTTTTATACTGGCTTATGCAAAAATATGTAGAATGATGAAACGCTGCAGGAAACTGAAATTATTTCCCCACCACCTTTCTGTTGCTCAATGCAGCTGCTGTGCCAGCCTCCTGTTATTGGGGCCAGGAGGCACAGCCACGGTGTCACCCCCTGGTTCCTCCGTGCCAGGGCAGGGCAGGGTTGCTGTGGTTGGCAGGGCTCTGGTGGCCTCTGCTCTGCACAGCCAGCCCCTGGCAGTCCTCAAGGACTCTGTGGATGCTCTCGAGTCAGGAGGCAGTGATCTTTCTTTCAGACTCCTGTGGGAATTTCTGGTATGTCCAAAACAAGGGGCTTTTTTTCCCCCCTTACTGTTTGAGAGAGGAAGCTTTCAAAACTTTGTGTGTATTTATGTGGGTATGTAAATAAAGATCTCTTAATATATATGTTTAGAGCTACATGTATCTGTAAAATAAAGATATCTCTGACCATACGTATGTAGAGATGAGACTGAAGCCAAATCTACCTTTTAAGCCGCAGATTGTCAGCAGACAGGCAGCAGAGCCGGCTGCAGAGATAAGAGTCGGTTTCCCTGCGGCAGGGTGATTAAAACCTCCCCATCTGAGCTCCCACAGACTCCAAGCACTTCGGACCCACCTCTGAGCTGGGTGGCACAAGACAGCAGCAGTGCAGATAGCTGAGCCACTACAGCAATCACAGCTGAGCACTAGAAAATGGAAGGAGTGAGTCACATGAGGGAGATGAAAGGCAGCGCTAAGTACTGTGATTACTCTATCAAAAGACTGCTATAAACATGTAGTTAAAAAAAAAAATCCCTAGCTAAACCACGCCATCAGGTGATATTAACTGGTGACACTTTCTAATCTGGGATTGTGAACTAGCTGTCTTTGTGTACGCTGCTTTGCTTTGCAGGGGTAGCTGCGCTCGCCCACCGCGGCAGAGGACACCGAGCTGGAGAGGGGCAAGCACCTCTCTGTCACACAGAGTTCCTTGTGCCGGTGCCACCCTGGAAAGGGTTTTGGCAGGGGATGGCAGGGAGGTGCTCGGTTCCTGCTCCTCGGGGCCGTCCGTGGGTGCTCCCTGCGTGGGGCAGAGCGCTGTGCCACGGGGATCCGGCGGGACAGGAGCTTTGCACCACGCGTAATGATGCTCGCTGACTCCATAAATGGGCTTAGCAGAGGTAGATTCACGTGCAGTTAGGTGATCTGAGAAATTATTGGCCTCCGGAGAGGAGGCCTGACCTGTAATCCTCAGGGGGATTTTGCAATGCCGCTTCCTGTACCTGTGCTAGCAGCAGCCAGAGGTTCCCTGCTGCCTATAAAACCCGGCCAGAAAGGAGAGTGCACTTCTGGGACGTTGACTGGCATAGTTTCTGTGTTGCTTGGGGTCCTAGTTTTAAACTGGTTTGTGCACCTCTGCACGCACTGCTTTTACATGGTTTGAGCTGTGCTGGCACTGTAACAGGCAAAGCCACGCGTGGGCAGATTCAGAAGTCTGCCGTGCTTTGGTTCCACACCCACGGCTCACACAGCTATGGCTACTACAAAGCCAAAAAGTCCCATTACTGTAGTGCTGGGCGGATGAAACCCACTACGGTGCTGTGGTGGTTGCACTTGGAACTGCTGTGTGTGGCTCTCCTGGCAGCTCAGCAGATGTTTGCTGGAGCCTCGGCAGCAGGAAAAGACTCTGTCTATAGTCAGAGGCACTGGCTGCCCCTTTCAAAGAGCCCAAGAACAGGAGAGAAAGGAGAGATTTTTCTCACACCATCAACTCTTCATGAGACCAGAGGAGTTGAACCCTACAAGTCCCTTTAAATGTCAAGATGATGTAAGGGTACCTGCGTCCCACCCTTCTTGGGTGTTCTTGGCTCCACTGTCCTTGACCTGAGTAATTTCAGTACTATTTGTTTTGAGTAATTTTGGTTTTGCTGCTGCATGTCCCTCTGAATAAGAAACAATGTTTCTATTGGCAGCAGTCGGTTCTCCATCCACCCATGTCTGCTCCTCAAGTATGATAAAAGCGCAGAACCAGCTCAGTCTCTGACCTTTCCAGCACTTTGTTCCCCGAGCGGACTGAGAGCAACACTTCATCCTTTAAATGTTTATGTGCCCGTGCTAATGGCAGAAGTCCTAAGGTTTGGGTCTAGACTTTGAAGGTGCCTTGGGATTTTCAGGTTTGGTTGATGCCACTTGTAAATCCAGCTCCAACTTCTGTAACTTGAGAGCTGCCTGTGAAATCCCTGGGAGCTCTGCCATGCCTATTTGGGCATGACAGTCTCGTACTCATAATTTCCTGGGTTTGAGATGCAGTGTTTCTATGCAAAACGACTCTAAGGAGGGAGAAGTGGATTATTAACAAGGTTAGCTCCCCAGGGCTTTTTTTTTTTTTCTTCCTTTTTTGTACGTTCATATTTCTGGGAACTCCACACTGCAAAACTTTGGACCAAAGGTCTTCTCAGGTTTTAGAAAGCAAGAAGGGCTCTTGCAAGTCTGTGGGAGGCATCTTTCTGGCATCCATATGCGCCTGGCTGCAATCTTCAAGCCTACTGGGAAATAAATAAGTATCTAGTCTTCTGCATGCAGTGTCAGAATGCCTGCTAGTTTTGAAGTTAAGTTTTTTTAAAGAGGCTAAAATGCTTTTTGCTTAAAGAACTGATCTCCCAAGAACTATGTCTGCTGCAAATGAGAGGACTGAACCTCCCACAATCTTCTCCAAAGTTTGATGGAAGTTCCCTGCTAGATCTCTGAGCACACCCTATCTAGTTCTGAGTTACAGAAAGTATGTCTGAGTTCAGATTTCAAGACCATTTGTTCCCTATGATTTGTTTACACTTGACTGAAATGTTGAATCACTAAATTCATAATATTTGCTGATGCCACTGGTGCAAAAGGTGGAAGCTGTCACTTACCAGGGGTGTGAACAGACATATTGGATGATTTTGTGAGATGCCCAGTTTATTTTTGTTAGGTACAGCTAAACAGCCGTGCTTTTTTTCTTGCTGTGTTCCTAGAAACAACAGCAAGGCCATCTCTTGCATCTCCCTCACTCCTCCTTTATGGCTTAGAAAGGGAAATGTAATGCTGTTGCTGTTCATAGGGATGCACAGCTCTGTGATAACAGCGGTGCGTGGGGATAGGGACTAACAGTCCATCTGTGTGTCTGCCCTATGGCATATTCAATTCCAAGCTCTTGAGTCCTTTTCCTAGTTGAGATACTCCCAGTCCATGCTAGAGCAGCTGCTTCTTGGTGCATGACTGTAGCAGGATAATTATCTCCTAATGTTATGCTTTTGCTTGGGATGTGTCCTGGACATAGACATTATTATTCCAGAACAAAAAAGGGTGTATAAAGTACATACCTATATAGTATATATAAAAAGTATATACCTGAACAGAAGAGAACTTATATTGTTTGCAAGTGAAATGGAGTGAGGCGGGAGTGATTGTTCTGTTGTATGCTTACCTGGGTCTTGCTTTCTTTTTTCCCCTCCCTTTAAGAAAGGCAGTAAGAGCCTATATTAGAGAATAGACCCTTCTGAACTATTTGTCAGGGTCACATAGTGGTTACATGATAAAAAAGGAATGTATATCCTTGAGCAGACTGTGACTTACTTGACCTGGTGAAATCTTGGGGTCTGTGATCCCACGAGAGTCAGACAAACTGTGGAGTTTGGACTTTTTCCTATGCATCCACATTATTTTGGTCCCTTCACAGTGCTGCTGGTTCTATGTGATCCTGCTCAAATCCCTAAATTTCTCAGTTCTTCAGTCTTCCACTCAGTGAAATACAGAAAATGTATCCCTGCCTTACAGGGTTAACACGTGGCTTGTGTGCACTGTGTGGTGTGATCCCCTGACGAAAGCTATCGTGTAAACTCTGATAATCCAACATGCCCACACTGAAAAGAATACAGTCTGGATAGTTAGACGTGCTTTCTTCTCACTTGCAGAGAAGACAAGTCTTTCAACATGTTTTGTTTTCAGATTTTGATCTTTAACCTTGATACTTATGATGGCTGGAAAAGGGAGAGGGTTGGCAAGTGTCCTTCTGGTGGAGATTAACCAGACCAAGGCTAGTGGAGCAGCTGGGGGGGATCCCAGCTCTTTCCTTTACAGCACACCTAGCCCAAGAGTAAAGCCTGTGTCATGTCAACAAGAAAAGATCTGCCTCCACTTGGCAACAAGTCTGTAACACTAAACTTGCTTTCTTGCTGTTCTTTCTCTCAGTGCTGCTGGTATATTCTTCACCTTCCTACATCAGCTTTCTTCTTCAGGCACAAGGGGGGTCACCACTGTGTTCTCTTACACTGGAGATGAGGAAGTGATGCTAAAAGTCTTTTAGCAGCACTTAAGAATCCTTCTTTATCCCCTTGTGAGAGGGAAGATGATGATGTGGGGACATTTTAGGGTTTTTGGTTTGCCAAGGTGTAGAAACGACAGCAGCCCAGGGTTTTAGTTTCATTTGTTCTGTTCTCTGGTTTCATCATTTTGGAAATATAAACAATGCACAAAGTATCTTGTTGCACCATCTTCCAATAAGACCAATATGAAATCACTCCAGTTACATGACTCTCTTAAACCTTTGTCACCCATAATGTTCTTTCTGATTAAGTAATTCAAATGTATAGGTCGAAATCAAGATATTCTTGATCTCTCTTGCTGCCGTAGTGGCACCTACCATAGAAAAGACAGTAAGACTTGATCCACTTTCTGCAATGATCACTCTGCACTCTGGAGCTTGAGTGATAGTACAGTATTTTAACAGCTGGTATCTTTGTAACACTGGGTGAAATGCTGCAGCAGAGCTCTGCTCCTTGGCTTGCCCCAGGACAGGGATAGGGTGGAGAGGCAGCATCCATACCTACCAGGCTAACTCCTGGATATGTCACTGGGCAGATTGTGAGTGACTCACACCTACGTGCCCCGAAGAGTCTCTCTTACTGAGGTTTTGTATGTGTCTGAGCAATTTCCTGAGCAAAGTCCTGCAGTTGTAAATCTGGTACATTTATGCCAGTAGCACTATGGTAATAAACAAGTGACAGTTCTCACATTTAATGCCAGCACATGACTAGCCTTTTTCAGTCTAAAATAAGTAATTCCGTGGTCTTGTGAGGGCAACTATGAGGAAAGAGGTTCCGAAATACTAAGTACTTGAGGGGATTAGCGAAAAATGCAAACGTTTGTCTTTCAGGTTAATAGCCTGTGTGGATTCTGTCATTCTGCCCTCAGGAACCTCTGGGCTGGCATCGAGGCTGTCTCTGAGCATGTTGAGGGAAGTTAAAGTATTATTAATGTGGGCCATGTTCCACGGATGTGCGGCTTGGAGGTGCTGAGGACACCCTTGTTAAAATCTTGGCAGATCCTCACAAGCATCTCCCATGCTTCTGGCCTCAGGGAGGTGTTCCTTTATGAGCTGCATTAGTCAGGAAAAAAGGAGAAGGTTCCAAAACAAAGCCAAAGTTCAAACTTGGGGGGAAAAAAATTAATTTTTTTAACTAGCATATTATTCTGGGGCGTGTAGTTGCAGGCATGTGCAAAAGCATGGTGAGTTGTGAGGAAGGTGTAAGGCTTGCTGAGAAGGGAGCTCTGGGGTTTTCTGCATGGTTGACCAGTACTGACTCCTCTGTTAAAGACTTGCACTTTGACAGGAAGTTTTCCAGCTGAAGTAGACATGTTCCTACCACTGAGATAAAACAGCTTACTGAACTTCGATGAACTTGCAAAAAAATCTGAATTTTCTACTGTAAAAAGTTTTTCGCCATGCAAGTAAATGGAATGCCTAGGACTTATGACTAATGGCAAGAAACTTTAGAGCAAAATTGGAGTCAGTCTGAAGTCAAAGTCTGTTCCTTAGCACCTGGCCTGCCCAGAAGGCTGCTCAGGGGTATCCTCTTTGGCTGGCCTCTTGCAGCTGCAGGAAGAACCTGCTGAGGAGTGTCAATATAATACTCACTCCTCAGTGGGCAACTCACTGTCTGCATGAGGATGTCAGGAGCAGTGTCCTGTGCAGTCCTATCCCTCTCTTGTTTTAGCACAGGTTAAGCATTCCGGCTCTGGAAAGGGAACAGACAGGATGGCAATTTAAAAAGCATTGTCCTGTTACACTAAAACTTTACCCCTGTTGTGCATTTATTTTGAACAAGAGTGCTGGAAGCTGGGTTAAATAAGTGAGTGTGTTTTAAGCTCCTCTCTGCTTTGGACTAAATGTTTTCAACCCCAGCTGTTGTGTATGGAAAGCAAAGTCCAAATAAAATGTAATTATAATATAGAGTTAGCCTTACCCTCCCACCTCAAAGCTTGGAATCTGGTCACTTTTACAGTTTGTGAAAACTCATAATGTCAGGCTTGGTGAAGCAATACCAACTTCGGTGTAGCTGAGGGCCTTCATTCCCCACTGTATTCTTCGCATGAGGAAATGCCTGGACATGTCAGAACTGCAAAGACTCAAGTGCTCCCTGGAACTGGGTCAGGTAGGGCTGCAGTTTGAATATGGGTGTGGGTTTTACACCAGAACTTTCTGGTGACTGATACAGTAGCTGAGCCTGTGGATCTGCTCTGGCATTGGGGATAGACCTCCTTTGAGCAGGAGATTGAGCTGAGTAACATCCACCCATCGCACATTTTGTGGTAGTTGATGGAGGTGATGCTGAGGCTCCGTAAAATGAAAAGCTAAACAAGCAGGAAGGTGCAGAAACACGAGGAATAGCTACAAGAACATCAGGACGCCAAGGAGTGTTGAGGGATGGCAGCTGGGTTCACATGCCTGTACATATGTTGGGGTTTGCCTACTTCCACCACATTAATCTAGAAGTGAAAAAATGTATTGCTCCATCTCAAGAGACATCCAGCCTCCTTGAAATGTTTATAGCACTCAAAGTTTCTCTGCTCAGAACAAGCCAAAAAGATTGGTGTGCTTTGGATGAGTGTCTCTATTCATATTTCAAAAAATGCCTACATCTTAAATTACTTTCTGCAGGCTGCTATGAAGAGTGTGGTGCCAGGGAAGGGCCTTTATACGTTTGTAAAATGATAGATTGTGCTGATGATGTATCTGTCATCTGATTGTGAAAAAATTAGCACAATCGGGAGAAAATGTTTCCTATATTAAATCTGTCTGATTACTTGTCTGTGAACAGTTTATGAATCCAGTTGGCCTGCTGTAAATCTGGGAGGGATTCTCTGGACAAAACACCTAGTGTATTTTATACTGTTTAGCTGAAAACAAGTCATCTTTCTAATTATCCACTTTGAAAAGATGTTCACTGGCTAAATTCAGCAAAATTTTACATGCGCCTTGGGAGGTGTTAAGAGAAGCCTGAGAACAGCACTGTGTGCTGTTAAAAGAAACTTTCATCAGGGCGAAGAGAAATTATTTGGAATTGATATTGAACTGTTAGTTATTTCTGGAGGGCAAATAAAGCAGAGAAAAATCAATTCTGCCCCATAGTCTGTATTGGTAAGTAGGGGATGGTCATATCAGCTCTTTGAACTGAAAGGAGAAACTACAAAGCAAGGACTCCTTGTTCTTTCTGGTGCATTTGCAGTGGGTGGTTCAGCAAGTGAAGTCTGAAAAGCTTGATCATCACCCCCATTTTCTTCTCTGGGCCTTCAGGTGGATATAAAGCTGTGCTCCCACCCATCACCTGGCACCCCCTACCATGCTGGGCCTGGGCTCCCCATGCTGGGGGAAGGTAAGCTCTCTCCTGCATGGGAAGCAGTGCTGTATTTGCAGCATTCCAGCACTCCTGCTAGAGAGAGCGTGTTGGTGGCAGCAGCGTGTCCTCAGGTCCTGCAACCCACCACTTTGGCAGAGGGGGAAGCCACAGCCCAGCCAAGCCCAGCAGAAGGGGAGCTTCCAGCCCATGGGGAGGAGAGCGATGGTGTGCTGGAGTGGCAGGAAGGGACGCCACAAGGAGGAGTTGCCCGACCAAGGCAGACTCCCACAGGAAATCTGGGGCATGTTGAGAGTCGATTTGTCCAGCATCTGCCAAAGGCAGACCCAGGAACCTCACTATGTCCCCTGGGGCCTTGTTGAGACAGTCAAATGGATATCCAGGATATGCTGGAGCAGAGCTAAGCTCAACAGCACACAGCTGTTTTACTCTCATAGAAAGTCGAACTTACAAAGAGGAATTTTTCCTTGTTGATTTGTATGATTTTCTTTGGAGAGTGATGGTCCTTTGGGCTCTCTGCTTTTTCACTCATCTGTTAAAAAAGCCCCATTTTGGGACATCCCAATTCTTCCAGCCAAGAAAAGCTGGATTCTGCTCCTGGCTTGCTCAGAAATGGTTGCTCAAGAGCAAAATGAAGCATTCCTGTCAGGAATTGGATGCACAACATCCAATGCACTCCTGGGGTCAGAGAAATAGGTCTCGGGCTCGCAGAGAAATCCTCCGCATGGCAGTGCATTACGTCAGTGCAGAAACAGACCATCCAATTTTGCATTCCAGTAGGAAACACAGCAGCCAGGTGATATGTCCAGCAATATGCAAGTTTAATAAACTTCCTGCTCGACTTGCGGACAGAATAAATAGTTCCATGAGGTCTGCTTGACAAAGCCAAATTGCACACCTCTCTGTAGTGCAACTAGAACTGCTGCAGTTAAGGGACTGTCAACATTTCCCATCTGGATGGATGATTTAGCTGCTTCGCTTCACATCAGGACTAGCTTGGCGTTTGACTTATCCAGTGCTGCTACAAGGGTCTGTTTTTACTGAATGCAACTTTTGTCCACTGGCTATGTCATTCTTGGGCTTGAAAAAAGGAGTTTTAAGCAGTATTTGAATAGAAGGGTAATGAATATTTAAACACATAATTTTGCAAATCCCTGGAGAATAAGAAGAAACTTAGAGGCGGACACACTCACCGATTCTGGAGATGGCAAACATTCTCCCCTCCTTGCTTTTAGTTTTAAAAAAGATCCATGGGATTGAACTATTACTCATTAGTGTCTGCCCCTCCAGCTCTCTGTTCCCCACCAGATGCATGATGTTTGCATAGAAAGCAAACTTGTTGCACTATGTAATAAGATTTGAATGCAAACATTTAATTAACATTATTTGTTCAGGAGCATTGTTTAAACACAAATTAACCTTTCTGTGCCAAAGCTGAATGAAATGGTGAAACTGAAGGCTGGGTTTTCTGTTCCACTGACCAGTGCCATGGATTGATGTGCTGTTGATATAACCACTTTCTCAGGTTTCACGTATGGAAGTCTGTGATGGAGTAGTAACTTCATTAGTTTTGCCCATAGTGATTCAGTTGAATGCTAATATTTTGACCGTATTCCCTAGGAAATATTCTTCCTGCTGCACAAACTTGGAAAACATGGCCATCCCTGTGGTGTGAGCCACATTTATGACAAGCTTTCGGAAAGATAATATTTCACACGTAAATACATGACTGTTGGTTCTTAACACTTTCCCTGTTACCAGAAGGAGGTACAGGTCCTCATTGCTCTGTAGTTTCTGAGTGCTCCTTTCTTTCCCTTTTTTTTAGTACGCTGAGATTCAAAGTTCTACGTGCCCTGTAACCCAGGAAGGAGGAGGATGTGGGTCCTGTGCACAGCTGACCTCACCTGGGCTTGACACAGCTGTGAACCCCTGGCCTCAGCACAGAGGGGAAGGATGCATAGCTACAAAGGTATTTAAGCAATCAGCTCCTTTAGTCCCTTTGTGCATCTGAAGCCCTACAGGGACCAGGCTCACTTAAGCAGGTTCGTGGAGAAGCTGGACACTGGTTGCACATTGACCAGCCCCCACAGCCAACTCAGTAATCACTGAGGTGGAATCTGCCTGCTTATCTCAAGGAGGAGGAAGAAACTGGACTAGGAATTATGTTTTGTGAAAATACAATGCAAATTCCTAACCCAGTTTTCAGTCGGGAGAGCATGTTATTGTTGAACAATTGATACCACTTCATGGAAGCTTATTTTCTGTGCCTTAAGGGAAATACAATTAAGTGAACTTCTATTTTAAAACACTGCTCTTTCCTGTCACTGATGAAGCAATAACAGTTGCAGAACATGGGATTTTCTGGGAGTGCTGGTTATTTGTTCTCATTTATATTAATTTTGCTGCCTCTACTTGAATCTTATCTATAACACTCTCTGAGATAGCCCAAAAGAGACCTAACTGATTTCACTGATGGCTTCAGGCTGATGTGTGCTTGCTCCCCACCAGGCAAGGAGAGAGGCATGTCCCATAGCTGCAGGAGGTAGTGCTAGAGATGCTGTGGCCCAAGTAAATAGGGCTGTACATGACACTAGCTGAGGTTTGTGAGACACTCCACTCATAAGCTATTGCTGACATCCAGACAAGCCTGTTCCTCTACATAGTGAACTGCTTCTGGCACTAACCAGCCCAGAAACCAAAATGTTCACAAGTGGTATGAGTCTGTTGTCTGGCCATGCTTGTTATAGCTCACCAAATGCAAGGATTCAAATCTAACCTGACAGGAAGTGTCAGAGTTGGGGGTTAATTCTCTGTGAAATAATTTTGGTGATAGGATGCTGCTGGGAAGCTTGACTCTGTATTTCTTGGACATCCAATATTCCCACAAACTCCAAGGGATTCCCTCTATGGGCATGGAATGCAGTTTGAATCTGTAGTCTTTTCAGCCAGAGGTATCTTAGCACCTAAATGAGATGCTCTCAAGAGCCTGCTGCACCCAAGAGAGGACCCTTCTAGGACCTGGACCATTTATAGAATGCTGATTTTTAGTGCAGAGCACGTTTTTATGACTGACTTCTATAAAGGTTAAATACCAGGTCAATTAAGCTTGACAGTGCTGACAGAGTCTTAATTAAATCAGTGTGAACAATATTGGTCTTGCATAACTCTGTTTCCATCAAAAGCTTCAGAAATTATGATTTTTTCATACAAATTATTATTTTTTTCATTGTTCCTTGCAAGGGATGAAGGTCTGACAGCTTTTTCCCATTTTCAGTACTGCTGGTTCATTAATTTGTCCATAATTTTGGGCTTTCTACTCTACTCCCATCTCTCTTTGGTTCTGTTTTGCTTCCTTAGTACTGACATTTTGGCTCATTCTCTACCATGCTATCTATTGGCTACAGAGAATTCAAGTAGCCTTTCCTGTAACCCTTCTGCCCCTCCATTTAATGGTGGAAGGTACAAACGTGCAGTCCCTCAACAAGGATGGATCTTGCAAAATACCAACCACCAAGAGCTTGTATTTGGTGTCCAGCACTACTACTTTTTTTTTTCTTTTTTTCTGGGGGGAGAAGAGGGGGCAAAGAACTGAGTCTCTGAGCAAAACTGTCATTTAAGCACAGTGGAAATCCAGCATGCAAGTAGATTGCTGAGCCGGGGCTACTCTGGGATATTGGGAACCCATGTGACTTCTGTGAAACGGGTGCTGATTCATTGCTGGGCATGTAAGAGTTAAAGGTAATGTAATGTCTGGTCTTGCTGTCAGAGTCTCCTACCTGTCTGCCTGTGCAAGGGGGAATGCTCACATGCCAGCCTTTGAGTCATGGGCAAGGGCAGCCACCTGTGCAGACAAGTCAGGGCAAAGCCCTCTTCTTGCTGCTCAGGTGAGGGACAGAGAACCTGGTGGGTCCCCTGGTAGCAGCTCACTTTTTTCTCTAGTTTCAATACCTGTGCTTGTGGCACACAGAAGCAGCTGTTAGCTGAGGTGAAGGCAGGAAATGTTCCTGTGATTCCTGGAACTTCAACCTGCTGGGCTTCTTCCTGGGGGACCTCAACACTGAATGCTCGTTGTCCCTCCTGTCACCAGGATAGCTGGGGAGCAGACGGCAGTGGTTTAACCTGGCCTTATGCCACCCATGGGTCACCTGAGGAAAAGGAACTTTCCAGCTCAAATCTGGAAATGGTGCAAGGGGAACTTAACCTGGCCATGATAGCTGGGATCTGACCTGAAATCTCCCCTTCATCTCAAGTAATAGTTTGCTGTCTCTGTCTAAATGTTTTTGTCTGTCTCTGCTTGAAAGCTTTAAGTAATTTCACAAAACTACTCACACGTCCCACACTGTGAAACAGAAGAACAGGGAGAGGAGCTGAGTGTGTCTAACAAGCTGGAATACAGCCAAAAAAGACTTAAAGCCTGTGGTCAACTTGGTAGCACACAGGAGCCATCAAGGGTGGTCATGAGGGTTGACTCAAGTTCTGCTGCTTCTTAGCCCATTTACATCCTTGATCTTCAAGTTAATAATTTTCTGATGACTCAGGTTTGATCAAACCTTCAGCTCTTGTGAACACATGTTGTTGCAATCTTCAGGTAACATGTGGATCAGGTTCTAAGGATCTTGAAAGTGCCACCACGTCCTGAAATCCCATTTCTTAGACGGCACTTCATCTCCTCTGTTCTTCATGTAGTGCCCTCTTGCTTTGCATTCATACTTGGCCTGCATGATGTAGAATGCAAATAAAGAGGTTTTGTGTGAGACTACTGGAAGATTGTGATCTTTGGTCTTATCTCTCATTCCAGACGTATCCTGAAATGACTCGTTCTTTCTTCTCTTTTCATTTCACAATGTAAGCATTTCACAGAGGAGGTGACATCTTTCAGTGTTTTAGCATTTCATCTCCCTATGTCTTCACATTTTTTTCCACTTTCTCATCTGCATGTTACCAAATTAATTATCCTGCACAATGACTTTAAAAAGACAAACAAAGGCTAACAAGGATGTTTCTTGGCAGTTGGTCATTGTTTTGCCTTGGGCCCATAACTTTGCTTGCTGCTCTCCACTGGGTGCTGAAGCTGTGCTTGTGTTTAAAGATAACTGCTCCGAGCAGATTTTATCATGTTTTCTGTGAGTGCTTTCAGGAGGGTTTAATGCTGGATAATCTGCCCATTATGACCACATTTCCAGACAATGGCAGGCTGCAGAATACTGTGCGATAACGGATTAGCAAATCTTGTTCGTGTGCATTCCTTGTCATTATATTTAGATACCAGTGGTTTAAGAGCACACAGGAAAAAAAGGGCTCAGATCAATGGCGGCAGATGCACTCAGTTTTCTCAGTCCACCACCAAAGGTGACGGGGTCTCTGAGCAAAGTGCAAGATATTTTTCCATCTAAATCTATCTGTCAAAGCAGCATAAGCTAAAATAGTATCTTTCTATCTAACCATGCAGATAGACTAATCACGTTGATGTGACTGGACCAGCTTTCAGTAATGGCACTGGAGAATAACTGCAGAAGCTATCATCATCTCTGGGAGACTCCAGGTAAGCTTCTGAAGTTTAGTGTGTCTCACAAGTACGAGCAGAGGCAGTCTGTTGCGAGCAGATGGAACAGACACAGTTTCCATAAGTAATACCACGATGCTAATACTTCTGTAGCAGAGCAATTTCTCGTGATTTACTTTTCTTCTACAAGCATAGTTAGTAACTGAAGTAGTCAAATTCCATTCAAGATTGAGCACAAGTGACTTTGCTTCAGCTTCCTGTCTTGTAAAGATACAGCTGATGTTTAATGGATTGGAAAGGTGGGTTTCTTGAAAGACCTGTTCTTTTAAATTCCTGCAAACATATTTAATTTCTGAGTGCCACATGTGAGTAAAGTCCTAAAAACATGCTGAAGGTGCATTATTTCCACATGGGTCAGGACCATCTTTTGCAAGACTAGAAAGGATCTGATCTTGTCTCAAATTGTACTCCTGGTTCCTAGAAATACTTTTGCTAGGAGATAAGGAAAATGATGTAACCATGGATGTCCACTGGGTATTCTGGATTGAATGAAATCCTCCTTATGTACCATGGGAATGGTCATGGAATAAAAATTCCAGATGGGCTAATCATAGCACATTTAGTGAGATCTCAGAGCTGGGACATCTGGGAGAACAACTATAGAGCAAATTGCTAAAAAGAAAAAGTACATTCATCCTAACTGGGGAGATAGCTCTTCCCTCAGAGTGGCAGGGCTCCTTACTGAGGGGAAATGCCATCTGCATTTGACCAGCATTAATTAATTACAGGATTTCCCAGCCTGTCCACTCTTGGACTTGAAGGTGAGCTCATGAATCTGCCTATTGGGGGTGAGAAGGGGTCTCTTGGGGAGCCTTGTCGCTGGAACAGGACACTGTGGAAGTCTCTGGTGCATGGGTGAGGCTTCATAGTGATATTCCCTGTGTTGTCCTCATTCATGTTTAAATTTATTGTGTGGGGAATAGAGCCAACATTGAGTTTGCTCTATGTGCCAACTACAGGTATCAGGATGAGAGAGGCTTCTCCTCCTGCTGAAACAATCTTTCTGCTTTGCATTTAATGTAAACAGTGTGTTTAGAAATGTATTGTCTGTGGCAGATCTGACATCACAACCAAATTCTTTAAAATAAAATGTTCAGGGGGAATCGTGTGTCAGCTGCCTAGCACTGAAATGTATGGAATGGAATTAAGAAAACCTTTTCTTAATTAAAAAATGAAAATGGATTCTGAACTTTATCTAAGGGTCACTTTGGGATGATTTTTAGACAGAAAAAATCTTGGCTTTCTGGCAGAACAGCTGTGAAGGAGTGTTCTATTCATTAGAACACAATTTGTCCAAGAAAATATGTTCCAAGTCCTAATCAATTTAGATGAAAACTTGCTGGACAGGGTTCAAGCAGGCCAGTTATGGAGTCTTATAAAGCCAAACCCACATGTCTCAGTGGGCAAGAGGCAAGATAATCTTAGCTTACAATGGAATGTTTAAATTTATACAGCAAAGGCACTGACATAGGCACAAGGGTTGGTTTTATTGGGTTTGGTTTTCCTTTTTTTTTTTTCTTTTTTTTAACCAGAAACATGTGAAGAATCAGAATTTTTGAAGAGAGGGAATATCCCTTTAAGATATAATCACTCATGGTGAATGGACTGTGGCCAGATTCATCCTTGCTTTAGAGTCTATAGAAAGACTTTTGGAAAAGACCAGCTTCCAAGGCACTAGAAGCATAGGTGTGCCTGCAGATGAAGGTCCTTGGCATCACAGGCTCCTGCAGAGTTTTATAATTCCCAGCTCTATAAGGGTGGGTTTTTTGGTGTGTTTTTTTATTTTAATGGACTGCTTCAGCAGTGGAAATTCAGCAGTTTGGAGAAGCTGTTACACAGTTAGCCCTTGGGAAGGTGACACCATGCACGGCATTGTTCAGCAGTTAAGTGTGCACTCTTTGTGATGACACATCGCTACCGAGCACAGAAAACCACAGGATAACACACCCCCAGCCTTCCTGGTGCTAAGGGTAGCTATTTTAGGGTCTGCTGCTCTGTCATTCAGTTAATTTCTTCATTATTGCAGCTAGTGTTTCAGGATGCAAAACAGCATTTAAATAACTCTGCAAAAATGCATATCCAAGCTGAAAATTCCCATAGAGAGGAGATAAAACCTGAGCAATCTTTAAGCTGGAGAGTATTTCATTTCTTAATTTGAAATGGTTTTCCACTTTGCAGAGTCTTAGCTAAGGTTAATCTCCACCACAAACATGAATCAAGTGTCTTTCACAGTAACTGTCCATGCTTGGTGGAAAGCCACAGCAAGAAGTTGATCTCTGAAGTGCCAGCTTACATTTGCCTCTTTGCTAATGCAGCCTCTGCTCTCCAGCATCCTTTGCTGGGAAGTAACAAATGCACCATTTCTCTTCTCTTGGGACTCTCTTCTGACACTTGAAGACCTTGACTGACTTCAGGGGGGAAAAAAGTAAGTTTTGTAACTGGCCCTACACCACAGGGCAGTCCCTCGGTCCCACACTTGTTACTCACCAGCCTTCTGTCCAAGGACTGAGACCTGAGTTAGGAGATGTATTTTGTCATCATGACTCCTGTCATTTCAAGGGGCAGTGAAACACCCCTTCTACAGGTCCTTCTCTTCCTTCTTTGTCCAACAGCACCATCCATGCACCTGCACCCACCCTCTTGACTTGAAGGGGGATTTACCCACATGACTGGGGCTGGATGTGAAGGAGAAGGAGCATACAGTATTGTTAAGCAATTTGTGGTTCAAGTCACAAACTCTGGAGACCTTTTGACTACTGTAAAGGCCAGCAGTTCATTGTCCCACAGCCTCTTCCTTCCTTCACGCCCCACTCTGCCAAGTCAGCCACCTGAGACTCTGCTTATTGCTCTTGTTTTCCCTGGCTCTCTTCACTTGTTTACTTAAAAATCTCTTTCCCTTCATTTGAATTTCTTTCAGGAGGGTCTTATAAGGACACCTACTTTAATCAGAATTTCCTGTGAGTTAATAGGCAGCTTTTTTCTGAAATAATTTCAGAAATGTAATAATTTCTGAACTTGCCCTTTCCCAAACTCTGCTTTGAAACAAACCCTTTTCTTACAGAAAGTCATGGCTTTAAAGGCCTGGTTTAAAAGACAAACTCTGTACCGTGTGGTGGGGGAGGAGGAGGGGTGCTTTGGATGCAGCAGGACAGCCTGTCACCCAAGGGAAAAACAGCCGACATGCTGCTGGGGCTGGCTGCATATTTTCATTTCAAAAAGCACTCCAGACTAAAACCACCTGTGAGTTAGTCTAGCCTTTCCGGCTGATTTAGTAGGGCCTAGTGCAGAGTGTCCTGTCAAAAGGCACACTTATTTTCATAAGGCAAATCAATCAGTTTTTATGTGGCAGAGTGACAGCTCATTGGGATGAACTCATTAAAACCTTGTAAAACAAACTTCGAGAGGTGCAACATTTCACTATTGAAACCTGGAGAACAGACAGGCGTCCTATGGAAAAGTGAGTCATATTCTCTGTGGTACATTCTGTTCATTCCGTTATAATAAGCACGAGTGTTTGTTTGCTGAGTCCATCAGCATCCAGCTACAAACTTGATTAGGAGGGCAAGTCCCTCAGCCCACTGCTGAGTTCGCGTGTGCACTGCTCTTTGGTCACTTGGTTGTATAACAGCACCAGTCATGTCAGACTGCCATTCCAAAAGGAAATAACAGCACTTTCCTCATTTCTTTCAAATGCATCCCAAATTTCTGTTACAGACATCAAAGTAATTACTCTAATACTTTCCATGCTTTCCAAGTGACTCATCTTTTGAAGAAGCTGCTGGAAAATAAGGCATGACCAAGGTTCCTTAGTTTCAGGGTTTGAGACTTTTAAGAATCTCAAGGAAAAAAAGTCAAAATAAGAACCACAAACCCATCCTCTCATAAAACCTTCTCCATATTTTATATATTAGTATTAATTTCTGTGCTGCCAGTTGGAGTTGGTTTTACAAGCTACATGCCAGAAGATGAAACAGGCCATTAGTCTATTCGTGACTGCAGAAGGTAAATTAGCTGACCAAATGCTTTTATTGCTACCATTGTTGGAAGATGATGGCCAAGGGAATGACTTTTAAATAGGATGATGGTTGGCTGCATCTAGACCTAGCAGTGAAATAAAGGATTGTCTGCTGAAAACAAGGGGACTTCTGGGATGAAAGTTTCTAGGCAACATAAGTAGCACTTTGGAAGTCTGATTGTTGCCCAGTTATAAGAATGGGCAAGGTCTCCAAATTATGAAATGCTTTCTGCATTTCTAAGGACTGTAGATGGGACAGGAGGGATTGCTGCTGACTTCAGCAGGAAGAGAGCTGAAGATAAGCCACAGGTTAGAAACTTGTTGGGTTATAGCTTGAAGTGCATTAGCTATTTCCATAGAATGACTTGCTGGCTACAATTGCTTGTCGAAGACAGTGCTTCAGGAAGTGAGGCTGCTATCCTGCAGCATCTGAAAGGACGGGCTGAGGACAGTGAGCATCCCCTGTCTAGCTCTGAGGCATTCCCAGATGATGGTTTCCTTAAGACTGCTCATTTTGCTGACTCTTTTCTTCCACCTCCTGTCCACATGTTGAAGGGGCAGGACCCTCTTGTTCCACACTCACTCCAGTACAAGAGGCATCCACACGGAAGAACTCTGGAGTAACAAACAGCCTAAGACTGCAAGTAAAATGGCTACTTTACTTCACTCCTCAAACTAAACCTTCCATGGGGCACTCACGTAGAAAATAAGAAGGTTTTTGCAGTTTTCCTCTGGCAAATATCTGATGATAGTTTTGGGGTGCTTTCTGCCCCAATATCACCTTTTTTTTTTTATTTTTATTTTCTCTTCAAGTTACCCGATTACTAAAGTCCATTTCTCCTTTCCAGTCCCACATTACAGGTATTTTTAACAGCCAAGGAAAATGCAGTATTATCCCTCCTCAGTCTCCTCGTGCCATTTTTTGTTGAGGCAGAGGAATTCTTCAGAGCCACATCACTGCTGTCAGCATGCAGCCACATGGACAAGCCGGCTCCAGGAGATACAGGTTCCCAGAAGGATGAGTCCCATCCCACAGGGAAGCAGCAGCCGAAGGCTCTCCTCACCCACTGCAGCCCCTCAACTGACCTCCGTGAGTCATGTGTTGTACAAGGGCATCTCTGAACTGTCAGGGGGATGTTTTATAAACCTGAGGTTTCTTAATTTTTAGATGTTCACAGCTCTGCAGAAAAAGTAAAATACACAGTCCAGCATGATCAGCTACACGCTGGGAAAAAGTACACAGCACTGTGCTTGAGCAGGGCCAGGATCTCTGTGGGTTCTCTGGCAGGAATGAATGGTTGGCATCCTATTTTTCCAGGTAAAATACAAGAAGTTTATCTAATAACAGAGCCTGTTGAATGTAGGGCAGCCTGAGTTCTTGTAAAACCCCCTGCACGAACATGCTTGTGTTGCAGGTGGAAACACCACATTTAAGAAATGAAGAATGACTTGGGATCATAGAATAACTTAGCTTGGGAAAGACCTCTAAGGTCATCGAGTGGAACTGACTTGATTTCTGCAATTTATTCCTGTCAGTAACTGTCTTCTCTCCATTTTGGAAACTGTCACCCTGTGACTACATGGCTGAAGTGATCTTTTTTTTTACATTTTTTTTTTAACCTGCTGTACCTGAAGAAATGTATATTGTGCATGTGTGTGGGTGCTTAGACTAAAGCAGGGGATGTTGGAAGCTGCAGGTTCTGATGAGGCAGGGATGCGTAAAGCTCTTTGGTATGTGCTGTTGCAAGAAATACATGTGCAAGCTTGAGAAGGTATCTGTGGCTGCAGGAGCATCTCCTTCAGAACTCCACTGTTTAGTTTGCTGATTATATTGCTTCAGTTGAACAGGTTTTAGTTGCTTTCCACTTCGGTTTATCTGTAAAATGGAAAGAGGGAAGTTCCTAGAGAACCCAGAACTACATTTTTAATTATTCATAGCTTTTTCATACCCTTGAGGAGTGTATAAACTGTAAATCTGTGAAGCTGCATACCAACATTTCTGTGGTTTAATCATCAGAGGAGACCCTTTTCAGAAGACACTACTATATTCTCCTGGCTGTGTGTTTCATGGCAAGCCTGTGTTCAGCCCTTGGCTTGCACAGTCTCAGAACCTTGACCCCACAGCCCCTTTGTGTGTGCAGACCCAGGTGTTTCTGCAGAGCCTGTCCTGCTGGGGGCTGCAGGTTGGAGCTGGGCAGGTGCCTGTTGTGCATGCTGTGCTTCAGAGGTGCTGAAAGCTGCATCTTGTGGACCTGGGCAGTCTGCAGGGACACAGCACAGTGGCCCCTTTCCCAGCACCAGCTCAGCCCTTACCCCAGTCAGGGCCAAACGCTGCACTGATGGGGCTGTGGGCATGCACAGAGCCTCCCAAATGGGCTGGGAGGTCAGGCAGGTTATCCTGTGCCTCTTGGTAAGAGTCCCCAGTGCTTTACCATCGGCTCCTCGGAGCCTGTGACATTTGAGCTTATTCTGGCTGCCCCAGCACAGGGAGGTCAAACAAATTAAATTTCTCTTCAAATTAGCTGTATGTGGCTTTGATAGCTGTCCACTTGAGACCGTGTGTGTTTTAGCTGGAAAAATGCATGCCACGTTCCAGCAGCCTCCTCCAGCCAGGGGGAGCTGTGATGCCCCTGGCAGGCTCTGAGCATTACTGAGCTGGAGAGTTATCACTGAAGCTTGTCCCCTATCGAGAGGGATCCTGGCTTCTCTGGGCCTCTCTCTTGCAGATGTTAATTCCTTCCTATTATCTTTACAAGTTCTAACAGAATAGTAAGCTGCAGTAAAGAGAGGGGATATGTTCAATTTAAGCAGCAAGCTTACTATGTTCTGAATAAAGCCGTATTTATTAATGATTACCTCTGTGCCATGACTTTAAATTCAAACAGCTGGACAGCCTCTGCTCTTTATTAATTTCCTTGGATCCTTGGCATGAAGCCCTTGATTCCTGTGATGTAATGGTATAAAAAGTTGGCTCCTGCCCGAGCTTCCACCCACAAGTTCTAAATTTGGAGCATGGCAAATTTCTGCAGATTCCAGAGACAGGCTATGCTCAAGACGTGCTGATGCCTCCAGTCCCATCCTGCACCAAACAACAAGATTGTGTGCTTTTTATAACTGGAATCATAAATATGACTCAGATGCACATGTTGTCTATGTAAGCACTTGAGGCTGGCTATCACTTTATGGCACTGGGAAGAAGCCAAGCCAAATAAAAATTGTTTTGAGTAAATATTACATTTCTAGAGCATGAATAACTTTTCTCTGCAGCCAACGTGTCACTAATGGGAATAAGGAAGACGGGGAGGGGGGAAAGCAGTAACTAAATCATCCCACTAAAACATAGTCTGCAGCACGACCTGTTGTTTCGACTCGTCTGGGGTGTAATATCCCAGATAATTCCTAGCAGGTCTCAGCAAGGACATGAGTGATGGAAATAAAAATAGCTGTATAGCTCAGCGCCATCCTGCTGCACTGCTCTCTTTTGGGTGGGATCTCCATCCGTGGTATGTAAAACAGGCAACCAAAGAACCTCGTGTCCTTCTCTCCCCCGCTCCCACATGTGCAGAGGCTCAAGCATGTGGATTGCTCCGTGGAGATCAGCGTTGCTGCTCACATGCTCAGCACTAAGCATGTGCACATGTCTGTCCAGGATCTGGGCCAAAAGGAAGGATGAGTTTTTCATCCTGCGACTTTGGGACCCCGGGGGGGGATGTTTGCATCTGAGAACCCAGGGAAACAGAAAATGAGCCCACATGTAGCTTGGTGCTGCTGCACCAGAAGGGAGCAGCTGACTGGACGCTCTGTAGGGGAAGGATGTGCCATCCCACCACCAGCACGGACCATGGCAGGGCTGGTCCCCATGGCTGCTGGCTCTCCTCCAGGGCTGCTGGCTCTGCTTCAGCTCTTCCAGCAAGTTGCTGAGTGTCGGCATCTCCTCACCCCTCAAATGCCAATTACTCCTGCCCCTGAGTAGGAGCAGCTTCTGAAGGGCTTCACCTACATGAAATGCAAAGGGAATAATAATAATAAAAAAAAAGCTCTTAAAAATAATAGCCTGATAGAAGTAACAAGTGAGTCTTAGCTTTGAAAATCATTAGTGCCTTTTCCATTTTCCTGATGGGCATGTAATCCTGAATAGTGCATTCCTTCCTGTTGCACCTGTGAGCTTTTACACACAAGTGCTTTCCTGAACTTCGCTGTCTTTTCCTTTTTTATAGGCTTCTTTCGGACAGCAGGCAGAAAACCTGGCTGTCAGAGAGTTCAGACAGGAAGTAGCAATGTTCCAGGAGGATTTCTGAGTCAAACTGGAGAACAACTGGCTTCTCAGAGTGTGGACTTCAAAGATCCCTGAAATATTTGGCTACGCAGTCGGAGCAGGTGAGTGGGGAGGCATCAAGGGCACTCGACATTCTCATGTCCCAACCGTCCCTATCAGGAGGGTTTGAAGAGCTTTTCTGTGCAGTGGGCTGGGCTGGGGCTTGCAGATAAAATGTTTTCAGGGCTGTGAGCCCTGCAATAACCACAGCAGCCTTGACGTCAGCAGACCTGTACCTCCAGGGATTAGTGCTGAGAAATCAGTGCCGGTTTGCCCAGCTAAGGCAGTTTTGACTCTGTTTGAAGGATCTGGGTGATAACTCCTTTTTCCATGCCTTGCAAGCTGCCAGTGGTCATTCTCTGCCAGAAGAGCAGCCCAAGCAGTGTACAAGGGACTGGCTCTGGCCCCTTTGTAATGCATTTTGCAATTTGGAGAAACATTTGTAATGCAAGAAAGTGTTTTCATGTATTAGAGCTTCTAAATTGTTAGGATAGTTGGAAAATCCTAATTGCCTTTGAAAGTCAAGGAAAAAAAAAAACAGGGAAGAAAATATTTTGGATTGCAGAATTAACAAAACAAGGAGCAGGAGTCCTGTTTCCAAGACCAAAATATATTCAGGGAGTCATGTACTTGCAAGTTTAACACAAATACTTTGAGCCTTCAACAAGTAATTTGCATCTACCCCCAAACTTTTACTGCTCCATGTTGCAGAACTTTAGCTCTGAAAACTCTCTAGAGATGCAGTGTCAAGGTTGATCACGTTTAGATTTACCCCAGGGTGTTTCCAGAGCTCCACATACACAAGGGAAGGAAAAATCTACCTGGGTTTCATTCAGAAGCCTGAATGAGAGATGACAAACGAGGGCTTGGCTGGAGTGCTGGCTTAGTTTTTCTGAAACTATGCAGGATTTAGCTCCAGTTAATTGGAGAGCTAAAGGCTGCTTTAATTTGCAGTTCTTTCTCGAGACTCAGAGGAGTTTTTCTGGCTGCCAGGGATCAGGCAAAAAGGTGGAGGAGATGGAGGTGACCCTGCAAGGGGCTGGCATGGACTGGTGCCAAGGGGTTCTGGTTTTATAGGGGTTGCCTTGGTACATGTGGCCCTTTTCAAGGCTTCATGCGGCAATCTGATTTGCACCTTGTGGACACAGTTTCTGGATATCAGTTAAAGTGCCCTCTTTTTAGGGATAGCTCACTATTTTGCACGTCTCTGCTTTTTTCATGGGTAAGCATCACTAATCTTTCATTAATACACAGCTGAGACATAAGGAGGTTAAGGGACCTGACGAAGGTGATAGCAAGTCAAATTGTTTGGAATTTTGTAGCTCTGAAATATTATCTTTCTAAAACAGGAAACCCTCTCAGGAGTAGTAGGTTTTCATTAAAACAACAGTTCAAACCTGTCGATCTTGATATATCAGGAAAAAGAGGAATGTAGAAAATGTGAGAGGTAGCTTAGCCTCTCTTAAACTAAACCACCAGGTTCACGTTCCTATGGAGAAACAAATACCCTGCAGACATCATGGTGTCTTTGATTTATTTTTGGAAGTTGAAAACTCCCCCTTTTGGTGTCTGAACTAAGAAAAAAAACAAGGATTTCATAGGCCAACAAAAGTTTTCTGGAGGGGAAAAAAAAAATCTTCAGTCCCACTTCTCAAGGGCTTATGACATGAGCAGTTGAGCTAAGGTAATCCAATTTAGCCTCCCCTACATTTCAAAATTGGATTAAAGTTTGTAAGTCATTAAGGGAAAATGTTACCCAACAGAGTAACTGTATGAGTCTCAAATCAGTGTCAGACCTTTGGAGCAGCGGGTGCAGATCCTGTTTTCAGTGACCTGCATAAATCAGTGTCCAGAGCAGCAGAAGGAGCAAGGTGAGGATGGGTGAACCCCCGAGCTGCGATGATTGGGTATGCTGACAACCGCGTCGTCCGTCGTCTGTCCCGTGCTCCCTGTTTCCTTTTCTTTGGTGAGACAAGTCATCCCAACCCTAGGAGGAAGTTTTGGCTCGGTATCAGGTGTGGATTTTGCCTCCTGTGCTGCTGCACGTACACAAGTGACGCGGCTCCGAAGCGTGCGCCCCAGCTCCGCTGTGAAACACCCGCGGGGTGCCGCATCCCCGCGCACCCGCCTCGCAGCGCACCGGCCGCACATGTGATTCATTAGGAGCCTGCCGAGCAGGGCTGTGCTCCCCGGGCTCTCCCGGGCCGTGCGGCGGTGTCCGGCTGCCATCTGGTGTCCGGAGCCCGGGGGGGGGCCCGGCGCATCCTTCCATGCCCCGCGCATCCATCCATCCCCCCGGCTCATCCATGCCCCGGCGCGTCCATCCCCCGCCACCGCGGCCGGCGACAGCCCGGGCTGAGTGGCATCCTCTGGGCTGCGGCCAAGCCGTGAGCAAACCCTGCCCAGACTCACCAGGGCCCCCCGCCACGGTATCTCCCGCATTCCTGCGGCGGATCTGGTATTTCTTATTGTTCTCCCCGTCTCTGGGGGAGCAGCTGCCGCTGCCTGGCCGGCCTGCCGGGGCAGGAGCTGGCAGAGCCCTGGGCTGCGGGTCCCACGGCTCGCCGAGGGCTTTGGAAAAATCATGTCAGTCTTCTCACCCTGCTTCGGCACGTAGAGACTTGGGGCTCGTCGGGAGAGGCAGAATGAAAACGAGAAAAGAATGGAAAACTGGGAGAGCAGCGGGTGGTTGCGCGGCATCGCTCTCCCAGTGGTGGTGTGGGCTCAGCACACACTTGCCTGGGCTGGGCGCAGCTGCTCTGGGCCCAGCACTCACCCAGGAGCTTTCTGCTGAAAATAGCTGTGCCTGCCTGCAGCAACGCAGGCCCCCGAATTTGCTGTGTGGGAAATGCCCCTGACTGGGATGGTGGCGGCCACAGGGACGCCAGGGGCAGGGACTGGGCAGAACGGGGGATGGAGGAGGCAGACACAGGGCTGTGTTTGAAGCTGTGCTGGACAGGTCCATGGTCTGAACTGATAGGGACTCTTCCGAGGGCCAGCCTGGCCCAGCAAGGGTGCTGGGCACCTGGGGTTGTTTTCCTGTTCCCTCTTCCTTTGGTGAGCTGCTCTGCAAAGCTGGTTCTCGTATCACACCGAATGCCTGAGCCATTCCTTGAAATATGATTTCAAGGAATATATACTCTGGATTTTCTCCTTCTGACGGGGAGGATTTTCTGGCTGGAGGTGGTCTGAGAGCAGCTGTAGGTTTGGCTCTTGCCATCCGAAGTGGTGACAGTGAGGGGAACATGCTGGAGCACGGGCAGGCAAGTCTGCCTGGTGAGCAGGGCCACGTGCAGCAATGCAGTGAGAAAAGGCTTGGGGTGATGGTTGTTTTGGGCCAGCCACCTCCCCAGGAAACTTCATGGGCCAGCAGCGACCCCCTTGGGCATTGTGCAACCCTCACAGGCAGGCAGTGGCCATGCTAAGGGAAAGCAGAAAATGCAGAAGAAGCCACCTCCATCCAGCACTCTGCTTTTGATGTCGCCTGTGTGTGTGAGCGAGCTGTACCCCGCACCCAACAATTCCCACCTTCTGCCTGGGGAAAAGCAGTCTAGAGCCAACACAATGTTTCTTGCAGGGAGGGAAAGCCTGGCTGCAAAATGGGGCATGGTCCTGCCTCACAGGCAGATTGACTCCGTGGCTTGGAGAGAGTCAAAGGGCCCAGTGCATCTCTGGCAAAGGAAATGGTTCAGAAAACACAGCCTTGGGCTGCTCCTAATGCGAAACTTCAGTCCTAGTGATGCCATGAGAGGGACATTCTGAAGGTTACTAATCAGAGTCTGACTGTAAATAGGGGGTTTAATTGTTGTTTGTTTTTTTGGTTTTTTTTGTTTTTTTTTTTTTTCTTTTTTAGGCAGAACTGAGGAACCAGAGCCACAGAGGACCTACAGTGTCCCAGCCCTTGCATTTGTGTCAGGACTAAGCTGCACAAACCCCTTCAGAGTGAAAAGAGAAATCCCCATGCTCTGGTAGGCATTGAAACAGCTAATTAATGTCAACATCCAGGAAGTCCAGGCCACTTTTGGAACTGTCTCATGTCTACACTTGAGATTTCAATCCCATCTGAGATACTAATGTGTTCAAATGAGACTTGCTGGCCAAGGTAGGTTGAAGGGGCACGGGCACCTTGTGCAGCTGTGGGTGAGATCTGCCAGCACAGAGCTGTGCAGATCACCGCAGGCATCCTCACAAACACCCTGGCAGCTTCCCCGGGGGGAAATCTGAGAAGCCTCAGCAAATCTCTGTTGTGTGCTCAGAAAACAGGTGACAACAGGAATAACAGTGAGGGAGTGTTTGCATGAAGATGTTGTAGGCCCAGAGCCTGTAAATGCTGTTGGTGTGCCGTAGCCATGGCAAGTAGCTCTACTAATTAGCAGTGGTATTAATAACAGTGTGTAAAGCTGGTGCCATATCAGGCTCCTTTGGTAGGCAATGTGAGCAATGAGCACAATGAGTAGGATAGAAAGGGTTGGGTCTTTGTGGTTGCTTTATTTATTAAGGAATTTAAAATAATGGTTGACAGGGAAAAGTGAGAGCAGTTGTTCTGGAGGTTGTGATTTCTTTTTTCCTTTTGGTCAGCATTCTGTCCAGTCCGCTACGGGCTTTCCTCTGACCCACTGCTCATATCCTTTTACATTTCCTCTGTCAAATAGGCTAAAATATGAGGAGAAAAAAAGAAGGGGCTCTTGTCAAGTGGTCCTTCTGAGGCTGTTCATATAGTTGTTAAAAGCTACTCTATTAAAATCTTCCCCTCAAGGCATTTCAGAATGTTTTTAATCCACTGTTTTGCATCATACTGTTTCAATTTTAGTTTCTTTTAGAGGTGAGAAGCAACTACCTTTTCCCAAATCTGTTTTCATGTTATGTGTGGAAACAACCACTGGTCTTTCCTTTTTTTTTTTTTTTTTTATTTTGAAGGATGGGTATTTTTGACGTACCCAGAAGGCTGGCTCATAAACCTTTTCTGCACTTCTGCTTCCTGGCAATTTCCAAGTAGTTCAAGTTCACAGTAAGACTCAATGTGTGGAAACCACAACAGTCTCTAAATTCAGATGGTGTCACAAACTTTGTATCTATGTTTTATTTTGGATCTCACAGCCACATTGGCCCTATCAGGAGTCCTCAAGACATGATGTCTGTCTGGCTGCTCACCCTGCCAGGTGGGCAGTCCCGAAGTGTTTTGAGCCACAGGCTGAAATCTTCTCCCACTGTCACCCACCCTGTTTTTGCCTCGAAGGGATGAATCCAAGTCCTGCTCCCAAAAGGATGCCGAGCACATCCTCCTCTCAACCCCACCCTTGCAGCCTCAGGCCATGTACAACAGGCACCTGGGAACACACTGTTTGCAGGTAAGGAACCTTCCTTACCCATTTTCCCTTGCTCTGCCTTTAGGAAAGCCGTATGGCTCTGACTGCAGATGTGGGATCGCTGTGTTCTGGATCTGTCTGCACACTCGGTCCTTCTGTGGTGTCGTGAGTTTTGGGGAAAATGCACATGCATTAGCTCCAAGGCTTTGAGCCTGAATTTATTCTGTGCCAGTGGTGACACTCATAAAATCCTTTCTCCTAGGCTAGACGGGATGTGTCTGGGATCAGGAGTCCTGGGCTGAGCTAAGAGAGAAACAGGGATGAGTGAAGGAACAGCAGGGATGTGTGCAGGGACAGGACAACAGGGCTGCGCGCAGTGATGCTGCCGCAGGAGACCCGGCTCACAGCGCTTTTCCCTGCTCCGCAGCTGCGGGGGAAAGGAGAGGAAGGGTGGCTGTCCCGGGATGCCTCCGCTGGTTGGGAACACCTCAGGAACGCGGGCCGGGTCACCACGAGGTGGCAGCCGGAGCCCAGCGATGAAGGAGCCCCGGCCCCACCGCTGTGCTGGGCGTCGGGGCTGCCACCGCCGCGGGAGATTTATTTTTTAAAAAATAGCAAACAAAAAAGAGTCACAATTATCAAATAACCAGCGTGGTGCTGAGAGAGTCGGAAAGCCCCTACAATCTTGTTAAGTGTTGTACGAGTTTGTCGTTCTCTGAGAGAAGGCAAGTTTGAGCACAAAGTGCACCCCGGCTGCCCTTTTGTGCTTTCCTTTAATGACCTCTCTCCCAGAAGCAGCTGAAACACTTTATGGACATCCCCTTATTCCCCTTCCTGGCCCTGCACCTGTTTGCTCAAAAATTGTTTATTTAAACGCTTCACATATTTGAGACAAAAATCAGAGCAGGTATTTTCAGTTCATTTTTACTAAGACCAATGGTGCACCTGCTGTTCCAGGTGGTGGAACAGTCCAGTGAGACTGAGCTGTAGGATCACAGAATGGTTTGGGTTGGAAGGGACCTTAAAGATCATTCAGTCCCTGGCCCCCTGAGCTCCCCTCGCACTTAGCAGGGACAAACTGATGCTTCTTTTGGGGTTGGAGGTTCCCTCTGGCCCCAGAATACAGATGCTGTTCTAACACACTGCCCCTTTTTCCCCACATAGGCTTTGCTTTTGTGGCTGTTGCTGCAGGACGGTGAAACAGAAGTGCTGGCATCAGGCCTGTTACAGTTTGGGAATGTGTGACCTGCTATGCACCACTCATAAATCAACCCTATAAAATGGTCACAGAGCCAAAAACACACCCCATCCTGTGTTTAGAGGTACTGTGGTATTGTTTTGCAGGACTGTTCCACCAGCAGCCGGTAAATTAGACCTGAATCTGGCGGACAAAACAAAGAAGGCTGAGCTCTCCCAAGGGTTCAGGACCAGCAGGCACAGCTTTCCCCTGGCTCTCCATGGGTAAGCCCAGGGTGTAGGTAAGACTTCTTGGGGTAGAACAGAGCCACCCTTAGTCCCATGGTTCACTGAGGATATCCTCACCATTAGCAGGTTCGTTGGTTTTTTGGAATAGGAAAGCTGGAACCCTTGGCCTCACCGGAAATGATGCCACAACGGGATGCAGCTTTCCATGCTCACTGTTCCATGAGCTGTGGTGACTGACTCACAGCTCTGTGCTCTCTTTGTATGCTGTTCAGTGTTGCTTTAAGGGGCTTATTCTAAGGTTGTATTTTTGCTCAGAATGCAAATGGTTTAATTTTTAAACCAACCTCTCCCCCCACCTTTACTGAGCAAGGCTTCACACAAAACCTTCTTAATTTATCAGAGCGAGCAGGGCCGATACAGCTAAAAGGAAACTTGTCTCATTTCCTCTTCTAGCAGTGAGTAAGAGCTCACTCCAGCCAGACACACAAGGCTGCTGTGTGTCACTCCTGTGGCTGTGCCCAGGTGCCTCCCTGTGTTCCCGGCACCTCCAGCCCTGCCCGTGTCCCAGGCTCCCCCTCCACAGCTCCTGGGTTGCTGTTTCAGTGTGCCAACCATTGTATTGATTCATTTCCCACCTTGTCTTCCAGAAACAGCTGAACTTCACCCTCCAAATACTGTTCCTGAGCAAGGCTGGCTGCTAGAGCTGGGCACCATGATGCTGTATCAAAGGTGTACCAAATACAAACATTTGAAAGAAGTGGTCCTGTTAAATTATACTTGTGTTACCAGTTTGACCACTGCCCTTATTATGGCTTTAATCCACATCCCCTTGATCTGACCATTAAATTTCCTCCATCAAAGTATTACTTCCACACAATAGTTACTGGATTTTGAACACCAGTAACCCAAAAGAAATCCAGGCAAAGAGACACTACTTAATTCCAAAATGTAAATGACTTTATATTACTTTATTAAACAGCCAATTCTAAGGAATGGTAAAAAATATCAAAACGTGCATCATTTGGTGTTCTTAAAAAACAGTTGTCCAAAATAAACCGTTAGAAAAATTAAACAAGTTTAGCCCCAACACACCTTTTGCTCTCCACATAAAAGTTGTTTGGTAGTTATAAATACTGTTTCAGCTCATTTAGCAAAGTTTAACGATGTGCACATTAGTATTTCTATTACAATTAATTGTTGTGTTTTTTTTTTCACATTGCTTCTGTAAACGTGATAAATTTTTTTAAAAATGCCTTGTTACCAAGTTTAAGGAACTATTGCTTTCCTGTACAGTAAGTACACATAGGAAGATCCTGGATTTTCCTGCCATTCTAATCAGCACTCCATTTACTAAAATATTAGTATAAAAACATGACCAGAGAATAAATGTCTGAGAAGATTCAGTATGAGTGAGTCTCAGTTAATAGGCAAATAAAATGCTCTTGACTTCTGTACAGCTTCAAAGATCCACAGTGCAACACACAAAGGCACCACTTATCCTCCTGAAAAATTCACTTATTTACTAATAATAATTTAACATGTAGCTGAACTAACAAGCAGGGACTAAGGGATGGATGTCCAGGGTCCAGTCAAAGCTGACTCAAAGCCACACCAGTGGGCACCTGCTCCTCAAGAGAGGAGTTCTCAAAATCTCTGCAGGAATCCTGTTTTACTGGGCAATAGACTGATTTCTTATCTGTTGTGAAAGGTCTAGAGTAAAGTCACAGACATGCTCCTTTTCTCTACAGAAACAGAAATAATTGGCTTTGTCCCTGGAGAGAATTGTGAGGCAGAGCAGCAGGCTCTGCGGGAAGTCTTGGTACTAGAAACACTGAAGTTATTTTACTGACAGGAATTACTTTTTTTCTAAAGCAGTTATTGTTACACATTTATACTTTTTATTTTTAAAAAATCAAATTTACTTTTTTTTTTTTTTAATCTGACCTCTAATGAAGAGTAAGACAAAAGTGCTACATCTAAAAATGGTGGTATGTTATAATCAGATTTCTTGCACAGCCTTGATGCTACTGGCCTGTGCTACCACCTTCGTTCATCTGCTTCAGAAAGCTGTGAGCCAAAACTGCATCTTTTAAAACTATGAAGAGAACTCTCAAGGTTTAATTTAGCACTTCTGAAGTCTGAGACAGTACAAAAAGTCTTGCATGACTACTTTTTACCAAATGTCTTCCAGCAGCATTTACTACATGCCTATTTCTAGTTCTTTTGTTTGTATTCCTGAAAACGGTGGAAAAGAGGACACCAAATCCAGCCAGGCAGCACCTAGTGGCGCCAGCCCATCCTCACTAAGGGAATGTATCTGAGCACTAAGCACCGAGCAAAGAGCAGCAGATGCACAGAGAAAAGTAAAAAGAGGCTCAGTGGAAGGAAAGGTAATGCTCTGTCTCAAAGCTGGACACAACCTCCAGGACTGACTGATCCTGGGTTTAACTCATTGAACCGACGCACTTGCTCCCCTTACTTTTTGGAATGAAAGTGATGCTGCTTGAGTGGTTAGCTGCTCTCAGACTGTTAGGTAGTCAGGCTAGTAGAGAAACAGCTCTGTCACAAACTACATGTCAATAAAAATCTTCAGTTGAAAAGTCTTTTATAGAAGAAGAGCATTTCAGGAACCGTGAGGGAGAACAAACAGCATATACTGTCAGACACCACATACTGTAATTGCTGAGCTCTGAGCAGACACGCTGATGTGGCAAACAGTATTTCATCTGTACAAAGGCCCAACCTGCTGAGCAAACTAAGAATTTTACAAGCAAAAGGCTGCTCTGTGCAAAGCAGGACGAGGGGAGGCGGACTTCCATTCACGGACCGTACATCAGCCACCGCCGTCACTCGGAAGTGGCTTTTTTCCCTTTCCAGCTCTTTTGTCTTTGCTCCAGTTCAGCTTCAGTGAAGGCAGCCGGGCCCCAGTTTGTGATTAAGTGAGGATTCTTGGAGCCTGGAAGACAGAGTGCAATTCTTGAGACAGACATTTCTGACAGGGACATTGCATACCCACCGTCAGTGGGACAGTGTCATCCCAGGAGGATTTGCTAAGTGCTGCCTCTTCTCTGACTGGAAACCTTCTCAAAGGTGACCCAAAGACTTGCCTGTCCAAGAAGGGAGGAATGCCTGGGACGATGTCACTGAAAGTGCTTAGAGTGAGAAGTTGTCAACTGCTGCAAGTTTTGGTATCCTTATCTCCAAACTTTCACCCCCACCCTCACAGTTCTGTCATAAGAAACCCCTCTTCCCCTTGTCTTTAGACACGTCCTTGAAGGAAAGTGATCTCTCTAGAACTGCATTAAAAAGCCACTTTCCTCTGGGCTGGCATGCTATTAATTAAGCTGAGAAATTAAACTCTTCCAGAAATCAAATATTTACTTCATGGTTTTTAACGCTAACTGCATTCAACACCCACACGATGCAGTGTTCAGGCTGATCCTTGCTTTGTTTTAAACATAAAAGAAACAAACAACAATAATAATAATGACAGTAAAATCTTTATGGTAGGCAGAGGTAAAGACTTGAAAGTTACCATCAACGGTTCTGACAAATGTGACATTTATAGGCTGCCATGAAACCAGTAAGTTACAGGAAAAGGCAGACTTCAGTAAATCACCAGGTGGTCTCAAGTACGGGAGGCAGAATGGATACATGTTTTTGTAACTTTCTGTTGAGAACTTACCTGGCTCTATTAGTCGAATCAATCCCTCATGATGAGCTACTTTATCTTTCCAGCTCTTGGTGTTATTAGCTGCTGTTTCCAACTTCTTCTTAACCTCCTGAAATAAGATACAGAGCACTTGAGAACAACTTTACTCGGTTTTTATAAAAAGATAAAACATCTTTTACACTGAAAGCCAGAACTATGCTGGGGCCAGAGAACTTCATTTCTAACCATTCTAAGTAATTTAGTCATCACTGAAAGAAAAAAAAAAAAAAAAAAGGTGTCAAACCAGAATCCCAAAATAAGTAGGTTCTACAAGATTCTGTAGCTGTAAGCAGGGCTAGTCTTCATACAGATTGAAACTGTAGTTTCAACATAGAAAAATACATGTTCTGTTCCAAAATTGAGACCCACTAGAAGGTCTCTCTCAGTACAGGAAATAATTAAAAAAAAAAAACAACAAAAAAAGGACTGCTGCTCTTACACCTAAGCAAGAAACAGGCATTCTGCAGTCTAAACTGGGGTTTGGGGTGATTCCAAATGGAAAGCTACAATGTTTGTTTCTAAAATAACTGTTTTTAAAATAACTGTTTTGTGGAATTTTTTGTGGATTTTTTTTTATGTCTATGGTATTCAGCAATTCCTTCAGAGTACTAAATGATGCTTCACATAAAAATAGGAAAGATGACACCTATAGATATGTCAAGTACTAGTGAAAAGCAGTCTAATGATGGTGTGAGACCAACAAGGGAAGTTGTAAAGTGGCCACAACTTTGCTCACAGCCACTGCAGCATTTGTATTCTGTGCCTGTTGAGAGCTCACTGACTTGTCCTTCACAGAGCTCACCTAAATGGCATAGAGAGCAGCACAAACACTGGCCCCAGTTAAACAGAATCCCAGCCAGGTTTTGTTTCCTGACCCAAATACATGCAGGATCAACACCTCCCTAGCCTTGGAAAGTGTGCAGCACTTCACTCTGTACTCGCTGAATTTCTGGCTCTTATTTCTTCCATAAACACAGCTCACCAAAAACACTCAGCAGTGCAAAGAACAAGCCTGGCATTTTGGGACAGGAGGCACAGCTACACATTGAGAATCTGAGCTAAGTCACAGCTATCCTTGACTTCCAGTCAGTGCTTAAACACATTTTTGAGGAGTGCCTACAGCAACACATTGATATTTCATCTGTAGAAGACACTGTTGTGCCATTACATAATAACAATAATAATAATAATAATTCAGAAGCAAAAGACATTCAGTTATGACAGCAATGGGACTGCATATGAAGTGAGACTACAGTAGAAGACAAATGTACAGAGTATTTCAGGATATGACTGAGCTGGCTTGTATGCAAATTTGGACAAAAATAAATAAACGAGGTGGTGTGTCTGAAATAGCCCCTCTTCTTCAAATGTATCTACTGGCCTAGACTAAAAAAAACTTGACCCAACTATCCTACCACTCATTATAACTTTTGTGCCATACTAACCCTTAAAGAATCATAATATTCATAAACTTCAATCAATCTATGGGTGAGAGGCTGATGCACAGAACAGCTCACCTCGTACTGCTCAAGGGCCTCCTTCCTTTCCAGTTCAAGTTGTTTCAGTTGCTGCATAGCAACTTGAAGAGCCTGCTCCTTTATAATTCTCTCGTTTTCTAGCTCTTGCTTCTCTGCTTCTGTCATCTGAATGGTCTGCTGCTGCTGCAAATGCCATTTTTCCAGTTCAGCTCTCTTTGCTGACTCCTCTTCCAGCAATCTGCAATGAAGATTGTGATGTTATAATGCACTTTAAAGTTGTATCCATTATGTAGCACACGTGGAGGGAAGCGAAGTTAGTTTTACCTTTTTTTTTTTTAGGGTAGGAATATATTGTTAAAAAAACAACTTTGTAACCTGGGAAAAAGTTATTGCTTGTTGGCTTGCCTTCAGTGTGAAGCTGATGATCATGCCAGCAGTGCAAGCAGTCTGACTGCCACAAAGGGCTATTCAGAAAATGTGGTCAATAATGCAAATACACAACGCAGAGCCCCAGAAGAAACAAGTGTGCATAAGTTGTCTTCATTGTCTTAGGGGTACAGAATACATGAAGAAACAAACCACACTAAACAAAGCCCATATGAATAAGAGGAAACTTAACCCTTTATCAGTACAATTTAAACCTTTAATAAAATTCAGCAAAAAGTCATATTTACAGTTAGTGCTTTATTAAAAAAAAAAAAAAAATAAAAACAAAACAAAAAGAACACAAAAACCCCAAAAAAACAAACAAACAAAAACCAACCAAACAAACAAAAACAAAAAAAAAATCCAACCAAACTGAAAAGCCTGTACAGCGTAATCTTATTTTTCCACATGCTGACAAGTATGAAAACTGATGGAAAAATAAGTGCACCTGCTTTCCTGAAATTGCTGAGCACTCCCTCTGCTAAGGACTAATCAAATACATTTAAATACCAGCATCAGCCTTTGTATCTTGAAGAAAAATAAAATCCTGTGTCTGGACTTGAAGGTAGTCCCCCATTCCAACAGCACATCCAAGAGGCAAATAATCATTAGTAGCATGGCACAGTTACTATTGGCAGGGGAGGGGTGGGGAACTGATATACTTTTCTACCTGGTCAAAGTCATACCTGGCCTGAAGTTTTCTCACAGTCTCTTCATCTTGACGTGCCTGTTTCTCATCCTCCAATGCTTCCTGTAGCTGTTTATACATTTCTTCCAGTTCACGTACTCTTTGTAAATACTGTTCCAGTTCAGATGATTTCTGAGCAACCTGCTCTTCCATTTTTTGCCTTACCTAGGAGCATAAATTTGGGGCACATGAGCTACTATTCAACTCAGGTCACCATGTTTTAAAAGAATTGCCAGGTTTCCCTCAGATAACGTTTTCAGAGACAAACGCTTTCCTGTTGCCTGCAGAGCAGAGCAGAACTGACAAAACTGAGGCTAGATCTGTGGATGTGTAACTAAGAGCATTTATAAAAGTAAATAATAATATTTTTTATTATTTACTTACATTGCCCTACTTTCTGCAGCACAGGGTTTTTGCAGGGGTTCAAACCTAACTTCAGTCAGTTTGATCTTGTGGCTTAGTTTACAGATACACACTAAACTGAAGGAAGAGAAATCTTGTAGAATGGCCAGACACAAAGGTCAGACTCATTTAATGACACTGTTTCTACTCCTTTCCTCAGGCAACTCCTCCCTTGGCTGCAGTGTTGTGTATCTGGAGGATGGCACCACATTAGCACAAGATGGATAAAGGGTTGGAAAACAGCTAAGGAGGTTGGCTTTGCTAAGAGAAGAGCCACTGGTAAGGGACAAAGGTAAAACAAAGGTAAGGGACAGAGGAAACTGAGGGGACCCCGCACATCCTCAATCCCTCAGTCTCTGATTCTTATCACCCCTCTTTGACCGGTCAGAGCTGGAAACAAGGAGCACTGAGGCACCAGAGCCGTCCTCCCTCTCAGCTCATCCCTGAGCTGGGTCAGCAGGAGCCAGCTGGGATAAAGCACCAAGCCCTCAGCATTTCCCAACACACGACATGCAGTGCCCAGCCCTGCCCCACTGGTCTGCAGCCTGCCTTCCCTTGGCCAGCCAAAAGTCCAGTGACCCAGAAAGTGATTGTATTCAGGAATTCACACTCAGTCATAAAGCAGCACTGAGTGCATTTATGTCCTGAGATGTCCCATCACACTGACTTAACTATTTCTGCTTCTTTTCTCCAGTTAACAGAAAACCCCTGTTATGCCTGACAAAGCCCTTGAAGATTGAAAATGAGTTCTTTTGGAAATCGTCCACATAGATTAATACTAACAATGTTGTAAAGCAACAATATTTCTTAAATGTTCATATTTGTGTGTGTATAAATGTAAAAGAAGAAACAGCATAAAAAAGCAATAGTTTTAGGAATACAAAAAATGCATTTTGATTATGCCTGATTAATTTAGCAGTCACACAGTAAGTACTGGCCTCAGTTCTCAGGTTCTCTATCTTTGAAAACTCAGAGGAGAACTTCAGCCTGCATTTATCCTTCAAACAGTCAATTCTTTTCCCAATTTTCTAGTAATATTTAAGCTTTGAAAGCTACACAAACTATAGCCAAGGAGTGCCAGTACCTGAATTCACTAGTAAAAATATTTTATTCCTACATCTCTAGTAAATGGCAATGCAGGTTGCACTCTCCAGCCTCCTGCAAAACCCGTGGAACCCTTTCAGTGGTCCCTGTGAGGGTAGCCCTTGCTGAGCACATGGCTCACTATGTGTAATCACAGCAAAAACCCAAGTGCACTGCTCACCAATTTTTCTCTCTCCAGCTCCAAACTGAAGCGATCTTGTAATTCAACTTGAGTCTGAAGTCTTTTCTTCTCCTCCTCAGCAGCACGAGCAGCTGCTGCTTCCAGTTGCTGCAAGAGAAAGGTGTGGGGTTGGGGGGAAGAAAAGGAGGACAAAACCAGTTTGTCAAAGCTAAAACATTTTGAGGGAATGGAATTTTATTTAACAATTTTCAGTTTTATACAAAAATGGAAGAAACTGGCAAAAGCATTAAGGCACCAATTTGGGGTTTTTTAATGTTTGACACTATTCTCAGTCTCTAAATATAATTTTCCAACTTGGTTTTTTTGCAATTTTAAATTTATTAATGAAAAGGTAATTACCTGAATATCTCCAAGTTCTCTTTGAGTCTTGCTTCATACAAGCAATAGAAACCACTGTATTTCCTTC
This sequence comes from Formicarius rufipectus, assembly GCA_013399695.1. Classification (NCBI taxonomy): domain Eukaryota; kingdom Metazoa; phylum Chordata; class Aves; order Passeriformes; family Formicariidae; genus Formicarius; species Formicarius rufipectus. The sequence goes on along the minus strand of VXAU01003099.1, from coordinate 32,490 downwards.
TCTACCTCATATGGGATAGAAAACTATTATGGAAAATCACATTTAAGGCAGGACTGCATAGGAGTTCCAACAGTGAAAACATGCCAGCATGCATAGAGTTCATACAGAAGTGAGAAGCACTGAATTGCTTTAGGAAAGCAGAAGTGACACGAATTTTGACTAGAATAAGTGATTGTGCTATTGTGACTCACATCCCTCTAATATCCCCTAAATTACCAACTAAGGTCAATAAAATCCTGGTTGATAAATCATCACTTGAAATTAGAGGGAGAATTAGCCTAGTCAGAGTTAAGGCCTCAGAAACAGCTGCTGGTACCTTGACACTTTCTTGCAACTTACTTTTGTTGCATTTTGATTTCACAAATAAAAACAATAGTCACAGTTTTTCCTTGAATCAGGATTTTTACGAACATAAGGTCAAAAATCCTCAAGTACCAGCAAAAGCTTTACGAATACTGAAAACAAAACAATTCTTTCTGAGAATTTTCCTAAGAAACTTATCTGATGCTTCTTTTATAACATGCTGGGCTGGGGAAATTGCTTCCATAGACCTGTAAGAGTGGGACAAAACACAGAAAGGACACGGACCTGTTGGAGCGAGTCAGGAGGAAGGACAAGATGATCAGAGGGCTGGAGCACCTCTCCTATGAAGACAGGCTGAGAGAGTTAAGGTTATTCAGCCTGGAGAAGAGAAGGTTCCAATGCTTAAAGAGTCTAGTGGAGAGCTGGAGAGGGACTTTTGACAAAGGCATGTGGTGACAGTACAAACGGTAGCTTAAGGAGGGCAGAGTATTGGGAAGAAATTCTCTATAGTAAAGGCAGTGAGGTGCTGGAACAGGTTGCCAAGAGAAGCTGTGGATGCCCCATCCCTGGAAGCATTCTAGGACATGCTGGATGGGGCTTTGAGTAACCTTCTCTAGTATCCTCCCTCACACAACCTAAATGAACTAATGAGATGCCTAAACAATTAAAACTGCCAAGCTAAAGCTTTCATTCTTTTAAGTGCTTGTGATATCACTCTAGTCTGAAACAGATGGGAAGAAGCAAAGGAGAAGGCCGGAGTTTCTGTTTGTGAGTTGCAGAACATAGTACAGAATTGCTCTCCTTTGAAAGGCTTAAATGATGCCAATGTTTTAGAAGCAGTATTCCTCCTCTGCCAGAACAAAGCAACATCAAAAGTATGTAATTGTAGTCAAATCCAAGTTGCCTATTTAAGTGAAATTTCCTTTTGATTTCCTTCCCCACTTTGAAATTAAACAACCCTTGCCAATACAGAGCCGAGAGGGTGAACATGCAGAGTCACAGGCAAGGGCAGGTGCCAGATTATTGCCAGAGTTCAACAAGAAAATACTCTGTTTGTCCTCTCCATATCAGCAACCTCCTGCTTAATTCATGAACATCAGTTCCTGGTAGCTAAGGTTCCTGGAACTGTGCAGTTCAGTGAAAAATCACAAATGCTGGAGGGGGGAATCAAGAGGAACAGACACCAGGAGGTGTTAGCACAGAGTCTCTGAAGCTCCATGCAAGACCCCAAACTGAAACAAAGGGTGCACACATCTTGTGTATGCTCTCATAATAAGAAAAACTTACCTTTCAGTCTGTTGAACATGCACATCTCAAAACTCCATTAAAAATATTAAAAAAAAAAAATCTGTTTTAGACAAAAGTTCTTATACTTTGGAAAATTTTCTACTGCAGGAGCTATCAAAATACAAACCAACCTCTGAGTGTAGATGCTGCATAAATGGTGGCTCACTGCTATCAGGAACAAATCAACCTCTGAGCTTTCCAGAACAACTCAGTTTCCTGAACCATTTACAAACCCTTTTCACTGACGAACATTTTTCTAACTAATCAAACACTTTCAGTTCCTACAACACTGTACTTCCCCACTAATTCCACTTAGGCAAAATGCAGTAGTTCATGGCAGAGCCTAAGCTACTTTCCTTGAGAAGTCATTTTAGTCTAGTTCCTTTCAAAAGATGCTTCTGGCCACAACTCTCTTCAGTTTGTGATTTTTATGAAACTCCCTGAAGCCTGTCAACATCCTACTGCTCCTTTGGGGTTGCTCTCATGCTCTCTAACTAACCTTTTCTCCACAAAGTCATCAACACAGAAATCCAGCCTTATGATTTCTGTTAACAAGTATATTACTTGCCAGTTTCAGGTAATATGGCTATCCTTTGAAGTCTATTTTTTATACTGGATCTTAAACATGTGGTAGAATGTAAGTGCTAAAATGAAATTTAAAAATGGTTTTCCACTGTTGGACTACATTTAAGGCAAACAGAATAATACCCACATCAGCACTGTCAGTGCAGGGTTATTAAAAAAAACCAAACAAACAATTTTGTCCTTGCCACAAATTGTGACAATGACAGACTTTTTAAAAGATGCTCTCATAATATTTACAGCTTCCCCTGCTACTGGCTTTTATTTATGAAGAACTTAAGCAATGATACAGACTTGTTCTACATGGGAATGTGAAATATCAACGTGATTTAGGAAGGTAGTGAACAAAAGAGTCGTCATACTCCAAGACCTGGACTGCTCTGGCAGCAGGGACTCAGCAGCTAAAACATGGGACAGCAGTGGGGAGGGGGGTGTTTGATGGGCTCTAAGCTGTTCACAAGGCACACTCCACACCAAAAGCTATTGAGGCAATACAAGCCACAGTAACTCTTGCAAGTCTTTTCTTTTTAAAGGCAGAAATTATATTTGGTTATTAATCAAGTGTCTGTGGTGGTGAACTCTTGCAGAGGCACCAGTTGTTCCAAAGATGGATCAGCATGTTCAATCCACTATTGGGGCGTGCAGTCCCAGCACAGGCACCCTGGAGTCTCCTGCCAGTCCTCAGACTAAAGGACAGTTCAAACAAGGAAAGTAATGTATTCACCAAGTCTTCAAATTGAGGACATTCCTAGCCCAATTTTCAGGCTTTCAGAATTAATTCAGCATTTACAGGGAGCATGCATATAAACACTGCTATGTGCCTCAACACTGAAAATCCCTCCCAAACTCCTGTAATAAAACTATGCCCAGACATACTCATAAAATCACTTTGCATCACTGGAATCTTTGTAAATTAAACTGATATCACTGGAAACTACATCTGTGTGAAGCGAACAGTTCCCACACACATACAAATCACATGACTTTGGAAACCTATATAAGAAAATCTTAATGGAAAGCCCCAAGTTTGACAGACACGTCTGACAGAAAAGGAAAACAAAAACCCCACAATATTAGTCTCTGCCGTCACATCCTATCCACAGAGCTGACCTGTTCTATACTAGCTTGACAATACCCTGCTAAGTACAGCAGACAGGGCTGGGCCAGTGAGTTCCCTGAGCCTGCTGAACAGTCCTTGGAAAGGGCTGCACGCGGTGCCAGAGCACCACGGCAGGCTCTCGGGGTGCTGATGCTGGCACAAGCCCATCTCCTCTGGAGGAGTTTGCTCCATGTGCCTCAGACACCTGAACACCACCCAGATGCCCAATTACACTCCAAGAAGCCCAGCTCCACCCCAGGAACTGAGCTGAAGGCTGGCAGGTTGGCAGCTCCCACTCCCACCTTTCGCACGGTCTCCAGTTCCTTCTGCTTGTTCTCGTTGGCCGCCTGCAGCTCCTTCATCTGCCGCTCCAGCTCCTCCTGCTCAGCCAGCAGCTTCTGGCGCAACTCCTTCCGTTTCTGGCGTGCCTCTTTGTGGGGTGGAGGGCTCCCTGCCCTCAGCAGGTTCACAGTGGTCTGGATGGCTGGAGAGACAAAGGGGCAGGAAGACAACACCAGTGAAGAGCCAAATTTTCTGGACAGACTTTGTGAATGAGCACTTGCAGGGTTGGTTGTTGGGTTGGTTTTTTTCTAATGTATTTTTAAGTGAGAAATAACTGCTGTCAGTTGTCATTCTCATCAGACTAGCTGCCAGCTCAAACCACAAGTGAAAGGCACTTGGCTCTCCGCACTGGCTGTATGCCACAAGGATAAGGTGTGGTAATTCCACTGCATTATGTCAATTCCAATATTGATTTCCAACAGGCCATGGACATACAAGTCACTTATATGACCAGCTGCAAGGAAAAAAAACCCAACACTTCAGGGTTTCCTACTACACAGATTCTGTGACTCTAATCAAGAAGTAAGATGTTATCTAACATACACATCACTTAGTTCCCTAGAACCAATCCTGTATTCTCACTGATATTGCAAGTGAAAACTTTCACCCAGTAAGACAGTAGCTCTCACTCCTATTCAGTGAAATATTTAGAGGAAATATTCAGAGAGCAAAGCTGAGGAGTGGCAGATGATTTTGATATTTTACTCACCTGCTATAACTGCAAAAAAACTACCTACTTTTTGGACCTAAGTAATCATTCATCATGCATCTGACTTTGGTGTACTGAAACAGATGCTGTAGGTAAAGAGGGAAAGCCCACAACTCCAAATATTGAATTGCTGCACATTCTCCAAAGGCACTGGCAACAGCAGCTTTGCAAGGGCTTCTACCTCACTGTGCACATGGATGTAATGACCATCACTCAGCACACATCTGGGAAGGTCTGGAGAAGTGACTTTACCATGGGAATAGAAAAGAAAGCCCCACTGCCCAGCCTTATCCTCAGCTCACCAAGCCATATTACTTCAAGCAAAACTGTAAAAGTAAAGTCAATATTTTATGATTCTGAAGTGAACAAGCTTTCCCTTTCTCTCCCAAAGCAACAATTTACAATCCCATCCCTAGATGTAGAGCCAACACAGAAAATACAACAATAATAACCATTTCAGTTTGGTTATGGCTGCCTAAATTAAGGCATTTAAACCAAGGAAACTGATTTCCCTTACATGGATCCTTAGTTCTTCCTGAGTCTCTGGCCTCTTAAAAATCCTTTCCATGTTCCCAAAACAGAGACATCAAAAAAAATCACAAGGCCAAGAATTTCAAATTTGAGTAAAGCACAGCAGGAGGAATTCCACTTACCTTAACTTTCACATAACTAGCATTTCTGAAACCTCACCTTGAATCCATTCCTGCTTCTTCTTCTTATCAGAGGCACTGATCTCAAAGGTTTTATCAAGACATTTTATGAGAAAAAGGCATTTCTTTCCATCCCTGTCAGGCAAGGCCTAGAATGGGTAACAAAAGGATTAGCCTTGCAAACACTGAAATCAAGTTTACAGTCAAGCCCCATGTATGCAGTTGTGTGTCACAGAGTTGTAAATACCAGCACTAAGAGCCTTTATTAAAAGGGTGTGTAGGAACTGTTTTTTTAAAAAGTAAAAAGAGCTCTGTCAATAAAAGATATGAGGAGTCAATCCCACACACAAAAAAGGATTAATTCTTATCTTTAGTTTTTGGAGTGCTTTTACCTCTACACAACAGTTGCCATCCAGTATGATGTCTCCCTTCTTGTCCTTCAAATCTTCACTTACGTAGTAGGAAATAATATTGGGTTTTAGCACAAACCATCGTTCCATCCAGTTTTTCCTTTTGTGACCTTTTTTCAACATATAGCCCTGTTAAAAGCAAGAGAGCAGCTGAAATGCCTGGCCTCTGTTGAACCACCTGGTCTTCTGGTTATGTGGCATAGAGGCCCAATAGGGCACATGAAAAAGTTACCTCCTGGCCCCAGACACTTCACCTACACACTCCATTCCTAATACCAGCACACTGCTTGTTGTTTAGCCCATGAGGAACAGGTCTTCTGTCCTGAACAATTATTAGGTCATTATCAAATCATTATTACGAGTCTTTGGTCCTCTGATGACCGTCACTATTTAATTTGCTTCACTGAGGCAGAGACATTTGCCATCTCTAAGACTCACCTGTGGTGCTTTCGGCTGATATTAAAAGTCAGTCCTTTGTGAGTGCTTGCCCCAGTGACAGATGTGGGCCTGCATCTATGCACCATAAATCCAGCCAGTTATGGGATATTCCCAGGGACAAAACAGAAGTACCTCTGTCCTGGGAGTGGCTCTTCCCTGCCAACACACTCCTGTAGCTGCTCCCCATGAAGAAGCAATCCCATACAGGACACTTCAATGAGTATGTCAGAGAAACTTAGAACCATACTCCCGGTAGCTCTATTGGATGGCATATGGGAACACTGGTAAAGCAAGGATTTTTTTTTTCCCTTAAAGGAAGAGTTGTACCTTGATTTAAACAATGGCAAGATTTCCCTCATAGTATTTTGTTGGGGTTGATTTTAGTTTGGCTATTAAAGGGTTACACGGACATTACTGCAGGTGGATCGAAGGGAGTTTGGGAAACAGCTTGAGTAGCTTCAGCTGAACCTGATAACAGAATGTTGTGATTAGAAAGGCATGAGAGAAGGTGTGGTTTTCCCTTAAAGAAAGCATCCAATAAATGCTTAGGTTGTTGTTGTTGTTGGCTGGACTTCGCGAACAAAGATCTTGGGATAAGCCTGC
>VXAU01003099.1:0-26043 GCA_013399695.1 Formicarius rufipectus | reverse complement strand
TGTCAATCAATAAACGGATTCTTGATCACCACTCATATTGAGAGGACAAGTCTCCCCACACCCTGACAGTATTTTATTTTCCTTGAAAGATGATCCACTCAACTTCTTACATGAGAAAAACACTTGCAAGCCTTACCAACACTACTTCAAAAGAAGGAAGAGAAGCCCATACTTAGCCACTGAACTTTATAATAATAAAAAAATGAAAATTACAATTTCCTGTAATTACAATTAAACAGGGCTGTTGTCATGATCAAATCATACAAGTTCAGCTCCACTGAATATTAACCTATCTAAAATGTAAGCAGCAACACTAAGTGCAATTATACTAGTAACCCTGGTATACATTATCCAGTATGTCTATGGCAATTCAAAAACCATCTCATGGAAATGCATTCATAGGGAATGGTATAAAAATTGGTCCTTTTATCAGGTGTTTGATTTTTAGTGATCTTATCAGGGGCACTGCTGTGACCTGGTCAGTTTTTAATCTAGAGTTTCAAAGTTGGCCAGTATTTCAGCTATACATGCCATTTCTGTAACCATACTCCCCAAATACTTACATACTTTTGTGTGACTTATAACTTCAAGAAAAAGTCATATCACTGATGAAACTGAAACACCCATATAGCTATGAACAAGCCATACAAAAGGTATAACCAAAGTATTCCAGATTAAGAGGATGAAAGAGTTAGAAAGGAGACCAAGGGACATTTTTCTGAAATCACTTTCATCCACAACAATTTCCGATAAAAGCAAATGTGTTTGTATTAAGGAAAAAAATATACAAAGGAACGTGCTGTGGTATATTTGAGCCAAAGGTATCTTTCCGTATAGATCTGAGGGGGAAAAAATTCAGTACTGTTGGAGAAGCTTCTTTGTTTAAAAAACAAACGAAACCAAACAACTCCCTACACATACATCTTATCTAAGTGGCTTTTCTAGCCACTTAAACATGTCCAGAGCCAAGGCCGTGCCTATTCCCATGTGCCATCCCACTCCCTTACTTCAAAAGAGGAATGCACAGAGAAATAGCTTTGTTTGCCGCCTCCACACTCAGGACTGGGATCTGGGTGGGTGCAAGGCCATGTGAAGGACTCCTGCAGTTTCAGTCTCTCATGCTTTGCACAGCCTAACTATAATCAGTGGGGTTTTTTTACCCTTCCTACCAAATCTGTTTTTAAAGCCAAGTCAGACATGTATTTTCCCCTCAAGTTTCTGCAAAACTTTTATCTATTATTTCAATGTATCAGCTTCTTCTCATCTTCCAAGAACTCATTGAGAGCTCCTGAAAAGCCGGAGCTTTTTCACACCAACTATCACATGAAGGACATATCTTTCACGAAACTAAGTATCAGAAATTTAATTATCACTGCTACCCTCCATAAGCCTTGGAGATCCAGGATGTGTCCAATAAAAAGGGTAGCATGACACTTGGCTATGATACCATACATCATTAATACCTTGAAGCAATCATATGATTACTGCAATAAACAGGATGAGTCTGTGGATCAGGATACAAGCTGTGACTGAATCACATCCAGAAGTCACACAAGGAACCTGGGCCAAATCTTGACATAAACCATTTTTAAGTGTCAAGGAACCATTCAAAAAGCATGCAGACATCCTTAAGTAAGAGGCCCAGGCATCAAGAGAGGAAAGAGTTTAAAAAAAAAAAAAAAAAACAAAACTGTGGAGAAAACAGTGCAGTATCAAAACTGAAAAGAAATCTGATTTCCTCACAAGTTTCAAGGAGGACTGATCTGGCACTGGTTATTTTATTTTCATAGTATCAAACAGCAAAATGACTTCATTTTGCCCTCAACAGACTGTGTGTGCCTGTGTGTCCCCAGGCCTCACCTCCAACAGGCAACCAACCAGCAGTTAACAAAAATAGACTCTTGCATTGTTCTGTGGATATTCTGAAAGAATTTCCTGTGCCAAGACCTACTGATGACGGCCTCAGAACAGCTTAGGAAAGCCTGCCAAGAAAGCCTTTGTTTCTCTGCTCACCAAGAAATCAAAGATGAGAAAAAAACCTCTGCCAGGTAGAAGCCAATTTTAAAGAGCTCTCTAGGTAAACTCTGCTGTGACTCCTCAGTTTGCTGTGATATACATAATTCCCATGAAAGAAATGCAATTTTTAAAGACATTGCTAAACTGATAATCCAGCCACTGGAAAACTGAAGAGAGTTTGCTAAGAATATAAAGGCCAGCATGACTTCTCATGTTTGAGTGCAGGTAAGCAAGTTGTCAGTCATGTAGCCTGCTAAGCAGAGCAAGCAGGGAGAGTGCTCTGGAGCTCTTCCACAACTCTTTGCCCTGTCAAAGTGGGGCAACTTAAAAGCAGACCCTTCAGCTCAAGCAATACCCTTGTCCAGACTCCCCTAGTTTGAATGCAGAGGTTATCACCACCACAGCTGCATCTCCTACAACATAACTGGAACTGCAAAAAAGCATTCTCACAGGCTGAAGGCTGTCACCAGTTTAAGAACTGACAGTGTGTTGCAGCTATTCTGTCAACTCACAAGCAGGTGACAGTAGTATAAAAAAGGCCGTATTTCAAGTCAGAGCCCACTTCTTTCACTATGTAAAAACAAACTCTCCCAACAAGCAACTCGTTCATAATACTGCAGCAACTACCACAATCTGAAAAGCAGCACATTTTCTCTTTTATAAAAATAAGCTCATGTTAAAGAACCCTTATTCATAATTTACCTAAGTTCCTCCTGCTTGTTATTCACTCCGTAATAAAAAAATGCAGTATAAATGGAATTAATTATGCCATGAACTGTTGCCTTAAAGCATTAGCTTTCTGTGGCTCTTACCTGTTTGAGGACATCTAAAATGAGCTCGTTAAAGACTTCGTTGATTGCCATGGACACGGTCTGCCGGTCCATCCCTTTACTGAACTGCCCACTTCCGATGAGGTCAATCAGCTCCCACGCAGAAAGACCCTCTCGACTGGTGTTGAGAGCAATCTTGTAGTGGTCAAACTGCTCTTGCTGCCAGCCTGCTCCCATTGCTTCGGTGATTTTTTTGAGCAAATATTCAATCTGTACAGAAATAAACCCAGGAATCAATCATTTTTGGCAGGCCTGGAAATCAAGAGTTGCAGAGCTGTAAACTGAGCTCCTCTAGAGAGGAGATTCCTACACTCACATGTAGGCCCCTAAACGTAGGTGGTTTAATTACCAAAGGTTTTAAGCTCCTGTCTCAGCTGAACTCTTGACTGCCAAGCCCATCCCACAGCTACTCTCTTCATAGTAAAACAAAGAATTGAACCTGACAGCCTCATTTAATATTTCAGATTCCTACAGAACACATGGGACCTTCTCTGCAACAGCTTCCAGACTGTGATGACTGAAGTGTGAGAAAGCAAGAAGTTTCAGAAAGTATTCTTGTAAGACAAAAAGCAAACAAATTAGGAAAAAAAAAATAAGAAAATACTGCAATTTGGACAAGAAGAGAAATTAAAAACTACCAAGGTATGATCACATACCTTAGTCTTCACCTGACCTCTCCTCTCTAGCTCTCAAGCACTCCATCCCTGGACACACTATTGGCAGATGTATCAAGAGAAATACAAATTTTTTATATCCGTTTTTATTGTTTTGAAAATAAGCTCTGCTTCTCCTTTAATCTTTCATCACTCTGTAAGCATTACCATACACAGGATAGTAAGGCCAGTAACACTAGTCAAAACAAACACAAGAATGAAAAAGAGGGAAACAAGGCTGGGTTTCTAGTTTTGTCTGGGTTTTATATTGCTTTTAAACTCATCACCGTTCATTCACAGTACTTTAAGCCTGTCTACAGCTTAGAGCACGTGTAAAATGCTTCTAGTGGCTCTTTAAACAAAGTAACTGGCAAGGGCCTTTCTAAAAAGACCTCTGCACAGCAAAGTAAAAGCCACGCTGCTAAATTTCTGACTTAAAGTAGTAGGATACCAATTCCAGCACTTAGCCCAGTTCTGAAGACAGAGCAAGCTAGTGTGGCCTTCTGCTGTTCGGGTTGATGGCTCCCCACCTTTCCTCACTGGCTTTGCAGGGAACCAGCCAAGGCAGACAGGAAACCCTCCCAAGGGGGAAGCCTGGGCAGAGGGCTGGTACACAAAGCCAGTGGAAAGGGGCAAATCCTGGATCCAGGCTGCCCTGCAGGCAGGAGGGATGTGACAGGGTGGGAAGTGCCACTGCCCAGTGGAGGTGGGGAGAGAAAGCAACGGGATCCTTCCAGGTTCTCTCTACACACATGGGAAAAACACGGGTTTGCTCAAGTGCTGCTTTCCTCGCGGTCAGTCCTTCAGGACAGTCTGCTCCACCATCAATTAATCTGTTTCAGCTGTGGTTTTGGAAACACTAAGTGACTAAAAAGCCTGAATCCCATTATCAAAAATGACCAAGGCGTACAGCACGAGCATGCTTCATTGAAAAGTGGTGAAACCAAATGATTTCCAGGACTTTAGTTTTCCAGTCACCAATGCTGGTTTGCCTCTATTCCTCAGCACCACTTAAAAAACCAGTGTAATTTCTCCTACAGGTAAGAAAAACCCTGTCTGAGGAAGCCAGAGGGTGTTTCACCACAGAATACATTAACTTTCTGGCTACAGCTCAGAGTCACCTTTCAGCTGGTCTAATAGGCTCTGGAGCACCCAGCAGTCTGGGATTTCAGAGTACAAGGAAATAAAGAAGTGGTTTTACCCCCCAGCACCTTTCACCACAAGGACTCCCAAGGCTTTGATACAGCACACATACTAATTTCGAGGCTGCTTCTCTCTCTTGCATCTGGCACAAGCAAACACCTTCCCTTCCCTCACGCCCATGATCAGAAACACACCAGTGTGTCGCAGAACACGTACCTGGCAAAGCAGCAAATCACCAAATTCACCCTACACAGAGGTCAGGTTTTCTTAGCATTTCAGCTCAGTAACTGCTGTTGGTATCACAGCCCCTACTCTGGAAGCATGTGGGCTACTGCTACAGCTAAATGGAGAAGCTCCAGCAAGCTGCTGCACTGCCACGAGGAAGGTTCCTGCTCTGCTGAAGGAGCATATATATATATATATAGCATATAGACCTCCAAGACATGGCTGTCATATCCTCCTTGTTAAATCTGACAGAGAAGACAAGCCAGCCATATATAGAATAACCTCTAAGGTGGGTCCAGAAGTTGTAGAAAGCATTGCTTTCCATTTCAGCTTCACCGAGTAAGACACTTCAGTATTTTTTAGCTCCTCATGCAATTCTGACTAGCAAAGATATAGTCTAACAGAGGCCTCTGCAAAAGTGACATCAGAATTCAAAATCTTTAGAATATGCTTTGTTGATGTTCACTCTCCAAAATTCTTAAGTTAAAAACTAATTCAAGGCTTTCAAGCATCAGCTACCATAAATCCTCAGTATTCAGTTAAGGCCAGGAAACAGCTTACTTCCGACTCCAGACAGGTTTTACAGAAAAAAAAAAAAAACAACAAAAAACAAAAAACACACAACCCAAAAAAGCCTTCACAGCATGCAAGAACAGGAGCACTGCAAAGCTGTTTCAAAACAAACCTCCTAAAACCTGGATCTGATCAGCTGGAACGAGCTTTGGCACCAATGCAAGAGTAACATACTTACTCACTTTTTTCTCTGCCATTCAGCTCATTCCCTCTGAGCAGCATCAGTTCTTAACTACAATCCTGGACTTCAGCTGGAAGAAAAGCTAAAATAACCCAGGTAGATAATATACCTACCAAAACACTAGACAATAATAATAATTTAAAAATTCAGAAGTTTTAATTATTTTTTTAAACTTTAAAATGCATTGTTCTGAGATTTCACAACCTCTTGAACTGCTTGAGGCGTGCAGCTCTCGAATTCCTTTGGTTAATTATCTTGAAGTACTAGGACTCACTTGCTGACAATGGAACACACACAGAAAAAAAGAGCATACTTTATAAACTTTTTGCAAATTTTTGCTCAAGTCATATGAATAAAATGTGTATCAAACTAATAGTCTGGAAATAAAGCAACCCAAAACTCTTGGCTAGTGCATGCTTTCATATAACACACTAAAACTAAGCAAATACATCCTGTCCTTTAACGTAATTTGTACACATTTTATCTAATTTTGATTCTGAGAATAAACATTAAAGTACACTAACACCCCATCTACAAGTCACTAACATGATCACAAATATCCTACAGTCCCACTAGAGTACATAAAATATCTCATTATTTTAAAATACATCAACTCTTCTTAAAGGAAAACTGACCTGTGCATCTTACAATTCGACTTCTAAAATTAAAACAAAAAACAACAAACACAAAACCCCCCTAAGTTTCAAGCTTTATCTTGCATTTAGTTAAGTACATGGCTAACAAAAGTCCCCAGAAAAAGTTGATTTAACATATCTGCTTAACAGCAACAGTGCCTGTTGCAGTGCAGAGTATGGAAAGGTGAGGCAAATACAAAGAAATAAGTTGCAACGGTGTGAAAGCAAATAGGGACCATTCATTATGTGCTCAAAGGAGTAACCTCAGGGCAAACGGCATTTCCCCTCCTTCACAGGCAGATGTCAACACAGCAAATAATTGACAAAGTAAGTCTCTTGGCTCAAAGATAGCCTACTCTTGTGGTTAAAAAGTAGGGTTGAAAAGCAAAAGTGAATTTGCTGCTATTCTGAATGGACATTACTTTTAGATACAGGTGTTAAAACACGTGTGAGTTACGTACACCAGTACATTCACCAGTGTGAACCAACTGGCTCCACAGTATGAAAAACAGCTTCCATCTCAAACCAACAGAAACTTTCAGCGAGAATTCTGCCAAGAGAAGGCAAAAATAATATAAAGAACAGACCTCTACCATGAGACGTGCAGTCTGTTTGGTCTCTTCTTTCAGAGGGCACTTTCTTTTCCCTATGCTTCAGTACCTATTTGTTTTCCAGGTATTTATGGCCCTATCCTCCATGGGGAATGAAGTATCATAGATGTTACACACACTTTTCTGACATACAAGTGTGTGTCTCAGAATAAGAAAAATAATGCCAAGGAGACCTTCATGCCCAGCAGAGCACAGCAGACGAGGCTATTCTGGTTAATAATATTCAAACAATGTTTGTGATATTAACAGACCAGATGTTAAAAGTCTATTGACATTGTACAAAATTCTGTGGAAGCATATGTTACTGTGCAGGACACGTGAAAGCAATCGTATCCTCTTTCACAGTCATCATCAACCCCTTTTTTCATGCCAACAGAACATCACTTACATTTAAGTCAAATACTTGTTTCTTCCTTTTCACCAGCAAAATCATATTCATTATCCCATGTAAGCCACTACCTTCTTTCCTTTTTCCAAACTTAAATCCGCATTAAGTAGTATAATAAAGGTCAACCCAAAAAACAACCTGTTGCATAAGCTGAAAACCGTCTTACTTTCTGCAGGAAAAGGGCAGTGAAAGGGAAAGAACTGATTCAAGCTGTAAGTCACTAAAAATCTTTCTAACCATCATCATCAACTTGTAGAGATCAATTAAAACCCCACACAAGTAGCTTTCATTCTTTTTGTATCAGTTTTGATGCTATTTCTGATGTGCAAGGGTCAATCCCAGTACTTAATTACTGTTTCAGTTTCTGATACTAGAATGCAGAACAAGGAAGCAAACATGATCATAAAACCCTTTTTTCTGCAAGAAACGCCTCCAGAAGAATCACCACTGGACACCTTCAGACTTTCACCTTCTCAGGCTGAAAAACATCATTCTGAAAAGCACAAAAAGCCACACAAGGTTTGGTCCTCTTAGGAGGATTAGAAATGCCATGTGTTAATACAGTTGAAGGCTAAAGGACAAGTGAAAAGTGACTGTACAAATCTTTCCTCATAAAGCCAGGCTTAAAAAGCAAAGACAGCAAGTATGTTTGGCTTATTTGAAACAAGTTACGTGAACACCAGATTACAACACAGGGTATGCAGCTTGCAGTGCACGTATCTGTGAGTTTCACCATGAAGGACGGCCCAGAAACACACCACACACCACAGCTTTCGGGCGATAAAGCATTCCCAAGGCTGCAGTCACATGTCTAGAAATAAGAAAAGGGAAGTGTTTGGAAACTTTTTCATAAAACAGAAAACGTCTGGTTAAACAATACCAAGGCACACAGGTGAGTCTGTAACAACTAAGAGGTTCGTGACAAAATAGAGTATTTCTCCTCTTAAGGCTTCAGTTCTCTCCACCTTTATTTTATCCATCTCATGGAAGAGGTAATGCCTGCAAAAGCTGAAGAAAACACACACTTGGGTGTCTCCATCTCAGATGATCTCATGGAAAAGACTGGCTGTGGGGAGGGGAAGGAGCTCCCACCTGGCCCCCTGGTTTCTGGGAACGTCAGCAGGATGACTGCTTGGTGAAGTGTTGCCCATCACACCAGGAGGTGGTTCTGCTGTTCGCCAGGAATCATATCCATCCTGAACGCTGTCCACCAGGACCAATTTTAACTACAGCAAACAAAATGCAGCACTGTTTCCTCCAGTTCACCTGCATCTTTTTGAAATACCACATCTACCCAGTTCACAGGAGTGTTTTTCTCTGTGCATACCAAGGCCTCTCACTTGAAGGGGGAGGGAGCTTTCAGATTTAGTACTATTTGCTTGGCTATGAGCACCTTTGCAAAACACACATTCATGGATCTCCATTCCTTTCCAGCTTTCCTAAGAGCTGCCCACCAGTAGCCAGCAGAAGCAACAGGAGTCCAAGGCCATTACCAGCTGAGCCCAAGTGCCCTGCGTATCCACCAGCTCCTGCCTCTTTGTTACCTGACTTCTTCACTAACATAGAGGGATCCTCTCAAGATTGAAGTCACATTCCCAAACTGTGCATCCTGTGCTGGATTTTACTAACCTTATTTGCCCCAAGTGCAGGGCTGACATCCCTCCCTCCAGGGCAGGTGAGAGCTCAGGCCAGTCATGGCCTCTGGCTTTCAGCCTGGCCTCTGCCAAAAAAGCAACCTCTGGCCCTTGTGTCTTCTCTTCACTGCTTTCAAATTCTCTCCCGGTAACAACTTTCCTCACTTGGCTCTTTCTAAAGCTTTTCTGAGCCTGCATCTCTGAAACCTTTCCAAAGTAGCCTGTTTTCCCTTCTCTGGTTGAGCTGCAGCTGTTTCCAATTTGCTGCCTGTTCAACACCTCAGCAGGCAATCAAGAATTTACACTTTGCAGGTGGGAGCAACAGCCCCACCACAATCATATGTCTAATCTGAAAGGCCCAGCATTGTAGCACTAGTGCAAAAGTGCATGACACGGGCAAGGAAGAAGGACAGCAGCTTCAATACTTAGTCAGAACAGTGCAAAGAAGGTGAAACTGCACTCAAACTGGAGTGTTTTCCAGAGATGAGATATGAAATTACTGTAGAAATCACTTATCTCTTTTTTAAAAATAAAAAATTTAAAAAGTAGGAAATTCAGACTCCCAAGCACATCTTAAACAGCAGCTCCTCCAAGGATGAAAAAAATACATGAAATTGTGTTAATACATTCACCAGAGATCTAAGAAGTCCTGTGATCCACAGGACAGGAAGCAAAACTCTTCAAGAGATCACTCTTCCAACCTGAAAGTTTCCAATTAGCAAGTTCCTCAGTTACTTACAAAGTGGGGAAAAAAATCCCCAAAGGCCAACAAGGTGGAAGGGAGGGAGGAGGGGAAACAGCTGGATCCCACACAAAGGACTCCAAGCCAGAAACTGCAGTAAATTGTGTGTTGCAACATTCTCAGCCACTGATAAGAGCAACAGACAGGCAGGGAAGGAAAGCCTGGCTCCCTGGGTGGGAAGCTGTAGTCACACATGAGAGGATTACGCTGGTCTCAGCAAAATACCAGTATCACAGAACAGCAGTGCTTCCCTCACCCTCCTCTCTTGTCACTTTGCAAAAATCCCCTCACTTTACACATGACGTGTAAGCCATTTTCTAAAAAAGGCAGATATGAAAGGCCACACAGAGAAAAAGCAAAACTGACAGAAACCGAGACTTTGCATCTTTACATTTGGAATTTTGTGTGAATGGTAGATGGGTAAATGCGGAATTTTCCAGAAGTACGGAGAACCTGATGGAGGACCAAAGCAAACCAGAAAGGAGTGCTTTCAACAGCCAGCATTCCTCCAGTGGTTGATCCCATTACCTGTGTGGTCTGAGGCAGAAGGTGGAGTGAATACAGGCATTGTACCTGATAAGAACAGAGCAGTCTTTCTTTGTCAGTCAGGCTCCGTAAGCTTCCTTTAAACACATTGCACAATTTAAATCTTACTGTAAGCAAGGAGATGCAGACACAGATCTACATCAAGAATTTGAAAAATAACCCAAGTAGAAGAGCAATACAGGTTAACCCTGGACATTAAGGATGGGAAGGAAAGCAAACAACAGCAGAGATGAAATCTGGAAAACCTCGGCTGGGATCTGACTCTGCAGCCCATCTGCCAACACACAGACACATTGCCATCACCTGGCATCAGCTACAGAAGGCAGCACGAGTCTGGGGCTTGATTGTGGAGGGGGAGCAAGCAGCAACATCCCAGAGCTGGCAGCCCTGAAGCTTTTAACCGTGCCAGAAATTTAGGAGATGTGAAATGCCTGCCTGCAGGTCAGGAGACTGCTCAGTGGGGAACACAGTGACAAACAGAGACATGGATTTTGAGTCCCTCTTCTAACATTTATTAGTGGCTCTGACCCTCTACAAAAGTCAAACATGGCAACAGTAAGAGAGGAGCTGTCTTACCTTTTAGAACCATGATCCCTATCTCCCATAACCAACATCAAAAACAGAAAAGCAAGCAAGAGGACTCTCCTATTTCTCATGGGAATAGAGAAGGCCAGGTAGGGCCCTGGCATGGGCCAGTCTGGCAAAAACAGAAACGCTGTACAGAGTGAAAGTCTCCGGCTAAAAAGTGAGTGAGAAAGTAAAACAGAGCAGTTGATTTTGACAGGAGAGTTATCTGTGCTTTATGGTTTGGCACACCTCGGAGTCCAGCCGTTATGTTGTTAGTGGCATGTGAATCAGACTGTTTTGATCTCTGGCTGTTCAACACTTTGCAAATATTTATTATTCAATACTCCAGTGCCAAAGTGCAAACTCCTGGGATTCCTGTACACGGTTTTACAAGGGATTATTCATGCCTACACTTCTGATCTTTCTGCATCTTCCCCCACCCTTCCCAAAGGGGAGAATAGTAGAGATACCAAAATTTTGCTTTAGGGTTAAAATACCTATCTGAGTGCTGCTGATGCTTGTTCATGAACTAAAAGTACAAAGAGATCTCTCTGGTATTGCTCCTTCAGCCATTTCAAGCAAAAGTGTTCAGGTGGTGGATGTTTTTGATCAGAAACAGACATCATCAGAAAAGTCAGTATGTCTCCTTTTCATCAGGAGAGTGACATGAGACCAAAGACTCATCTTGCAAGTCACAGTAACACAGAACAGAGGGGGAATATTTTTTCAAAATCACACTGTTGTGCTGACTGTGCAAAACTTTAATTACCTATAAGTGAGCACAGTGATTAAAGATCATGCACTACTCATGAGTGAAGCAAGAACCTCACCAGCTCTGAGTGCTGGTACTGGAGCTGGTACTGAAGCAATTATAAGTTTTTCACTGGGGGCAAGCAGCACGTCCTGTTTAGTCAGGTTGTTTAAAAGACAGAAACACAGAGCTATCAATATCTAAAGTATCCTGTGGAAATCCCCATACAGGCACCCTGGAAGACAGAGAAATGCACCCAAGACCTTACATGACTAAAAGAGGGGAATAAAAGTTTTACATTAAACAGGATTTTCTCTTAAATCTCTAGAGAACACCAAACTAACATAGTTCAACTGGGACATTAAGCAAACGGGTGTTAAACAGCTTAAGTTTTTGTTTCTTACCTCCTCAGGTACAATCACTAAAGGGTATTTGTCCTCGGATAAGAAGTTAAAAATAACCCACACTTTAAATGCATCTTCATCGCTAATCAGCAAAGGAGTTTTAGAGAGGTTCTTTTTAGCACAGAGGGTCCAGCACATCCTGTTGAATTCAACTTTGTCAAAGTTTCCTTGAACCTAAAAAGAAGAAATTGAACAACAACAAAAAAACTGATATGCACGAATGGCACAGAATTGCAGACAAAGTTTAATGTCATACAAAAAGCAGCAAGAACATCCTAGTTTGCAAGAAGCATCGAGGCCCAAAAAGAGCATTCTGGCAGCCTAGTCTGACTTTCTGCACAGGGTCAAATACGGAATTTCTTCCAGCAAAATCAACATCCAACCTGTAATTTCTGGTTGAGTTAATAACACCCTGATTTCATGGGAAGAAGGCTATACTGCCTTCTGCATTTCCTCTGCACATTAGCTTTAGCTTCCAAACCATCTTCAGAACTTAGTTCCAACCACCCCTCTATAGCACTTGGTAGTGAGATGGTATATAGCAAATCTGGAAACCAGCATAGCCAATACCACCTGTGGACATGCTAAAAGCAATATTGGAACAACAGCTGGGAAAGACCTTTAATATGTTTTTCCACTTCATGTTAATCAAATATAACTCTTGTAGGATATTCATAAACACAGTAGCATTGTTTCTCAAATGTTAATCCACTTGAAACCTTCCCTTTTTCTGAGACTTGAAAATCTTCAGCTCATTGATGAAAAATTTTTTCCTGTTTTCTTTATCCTTTATCATACCTAGCAACTGCACATACTGATCTGTGAACTATTGGCATATGCAAGAGCTTTAATGTCTTCTATTTTCTTTTTAAACCCTCATTTATGTTATAGATTAAACCAATTTATCATTTCCCTACAGCTTATCAGTGATATTTCTTTGCCAACATGTAACTGACAAAGGTATGCTTTGCACTATAATGGAAGCCCCTTTGAGATTATGGAAAACATGTCTAAGAAACAGGTTCTTGTACCTCTTGTGGTAATGACACCAGTAGTGGTCAGTGGTATTTTCTTGACAGACCAAACCATGCACCTCAGATGCTCCAAGAACACCAATGCAAACTGAATGATTTCCTGCCTACTCTGGTAAATGGTCAATATAGTGGAGGGTGAGCCACAGTGACCAAGCCAAAGACAGGCTAAGAAAGTCAATGAACTGATGTGGGCGTAGGGAAAATGAGAAAAAAAAGAAGACAGAACCAGAAACCAACCCTATGCCAAAGAAGCACTTTTATAGTAAAGTAAAGTTTCCAGGCATAAAAGTGAGACTATGAAAGAAAACCACAGATTTTGCATGCAGAGCAGGCCACCAGTGTCCATGCCAATGCAAGAGGACAGCTACAAAAGGATAGAGCTGTCCTTTGAATAAGATGGAAACTATAATAGCCAGAGCTGCTACAGCCACAAGAAGTTCAGCATCTGTCTTGTTTGTGTAGGAATCATAGAATAATAGAATCACAGAATGGTTTGGCTTGGAAGAGGACTTTGAAGACCATCTCATTCCAACCCCCCTGAAATGGGCAGGGACACCTTCCACTAGAGCAGGTTGCTCGGAGTCCCATCCAACCTGGCCTTGAACACTTACAGGGATGGAGCATTCACAGCTTCTCTGGTCAACCTGTTCTAGTGCCTCACCACCCTCACAGTAAAGACTTTTTTCCTAATATCTCATCTAAATCTACACTCATTTTTAATCCATTCCCCTTGTCCTATCACTAGAGGTTCTTGAAAATAGTGTTGACTCATCTTTCCTGTAAGCTCCCTTCAGATACTGGAAGGCCACTATTAAGTCTTTTCCAGGCTGAACAATCCCAGCTCTCACAGCCTTCCCCCACAGGAGAGGTGGAAGAAAAAGAGGTGTAAAATGAAACACCAACTAAGCAAACAAACACCCTCAAGAAGAAGAGCTAGAAGCTGTGTTTCCTTCTCATTCCTTCTATTTGCCAGCACTTCATTCCTTGGCTACTCTTGGCTATGGTTTTCCTGTCTGTCCTTCCCACCCTGCTCAGTGAAGCCCAACTTCTTTTCTAAAACAGCCTCTCCCACCCAGATGATGAGCAGTTCCACTTTGGTAATGTCCGGGTGGTTACGCTACTCCTGAGGAAGACGCCAACAGGGTGGGAAACCTTCTTCCCTACAGCCACCACCTGGCAAGTGCTCTAAGCACTACAAATAAGATGGGAAGCCCTCTAAGCAGCTCATGGTTTAAGGCAGGGCAGCAATCAGTGACCACAGGGAGAAAGGTGGGGAAAGGCTCAGACCCTGGCTGGGATAAAGGCAAGGGCACAGTTTCTGCTAACATAGCCAGGTCAGACTGCACGTGTTCTGGAACTCATGTCAGAGCCCAGGTCACCTGTTACTGCCACTAGGACTACACAGCAGGCAAGCAGGAGGTTTTAGAACCATTTTGCCACAGGGGAATGGATCCTACTGTGCCACCAGTCCCACTTTGGGCATATAAGTCCTTTTTTCAGAATCCAGACTTGATTCTGAAATGGACTCCGTGGAGCCCACACATCACCCAGAGCAGACACTGTTTAGGAATTTTTCAGGAAGAATAATTACACCAAGCTCCAGCTTTCAAAAAACATAACAAGCATTGGTAGTGTAACTAGCACTCAGAAAGTTACCTAGGAGATAACCTGAGATTTAGAACAATGTCCTTCTTTGTCTCCCCTCACTATGGTTCTTCCTTGCTAAAAATGAGACCTGCTGTAAAATACCAATCATCGCCATCGTTGAAAAGGAAACATCTTCAATACATTGAAATAATGGAACACGCTAAAATATGGTCATAAAACCAATTAAAACAAATTATGAAAAGATTATATTGGCAAATGACAGCTTCCTCCTGAAAGCGACAAGCCAGACCAAGACAGATTTTGTTTCAGATGCAAGAAAATTCTAGATACATCTATCTGTATGATACTGGAAATCATCAGTTAGTCAATACTAATTATTCAAATCATTTATTGAAATTCCCTATGTGGATAAAGAAAATTAGTTGCAACCAATTTATCTCATTTAACTACCTTTACTTTCATGACAATTTCTTGGGTCTATATAAAGAGGCTTTATTGCAGGGAAACACAGGGTGAGCCAGCACCAAAAAACATAAAAAGCTACAACTGTGTTTGAGAGTACAACAAAAGTTGTTTCCAAAGGGTACAAAGTATTCTCAATAAAATTGTATGTCACAGTTACATAGTTTTCAAAGAGTTCCAAGAATTCACTCTTTAAGTACTTTATGAATATCTTAGAGTCAAATATCATGAGATCCAAAAAAAAACCTCTCTTGAGCAGGTGGCTCTTACTCAAATCAATTAATTCCCCACAAGATGTATGACTGGAAACTGAGAGAACTTCCTCCATAATTGGGGGTATAAAGCATCAGTCCTTCTTTAGCAACTCTGCTTACTAGCCCAGAGTAAGAGCATTTCTTCTACAATGACTCCATCTAAAAAAAACAGATTACGCCTTGGAAGAATGAAGAAAGGAGTTTCTTGTGTGCTTTTTTTGCTTGTTTGTTTTAAACAAAAGAGACAGGCTATGCACAAGTGACTTCATCCCACTGCATGTTGTCTTTTGGCACTGATGTAAAGCCATCTCTAAAAGAAGAGATGTCACAGTCAAGATTTCTCCTGCCTAAAAAGATAGCCTTCTGTCAAAACAACGTCACTAGTTTTTAATAGTATATATCTAAACTGTTTACAAGCATTTAGTCAGGGTTGAGTAACATGTAGTTACAGGTAATTTAATCCTGTTCCCTAACATTTTCATCTTTTAAGATTAACTAATGGCATGGGTATATAAGGGAATCGTTGGGGGCCAGATCAGTGTATAAATAATACAACACAAGAAACTATATGCAGTCGTTCTCTTTCCTTTCATGAGAAAGCAAGGCAGCTTGTCCTTTGTTTTTTACCGTGGAGTAAAAAGGTGCCCCAGAGTAGTTAAACACTGCAAATTCTCACCTACATGCTCTTATAGTGAGGTCTGTCATTCCCAAATGAAAGTGTTATTTAGATGCAATTGCTCCTCACTTCCATAACTAATTTTCCTATAAACACCCTTTAACAATAAAGCACTTTTATATTTGAAAAAGCCTTCCATATCTACATTTTGGTTTTGGGTTTTTTTTTTTTTTTACTTAATGACTTGTATTAACTGACTGTAGTTTAGTCTTCCCCACTGTAAACCTTTGGTCAAAATAAATTAAGGCTTTTTCTTTTTTCAGAGAATTTGTATGCAAACTGCTTGCTCTCTGTTGAACCTTACAGGAGTTCAGACTGCCACCATGAAGCACAAATGAGATCACACCTCATTAGCGACATAGCAAGATTCTTCAGCATCAAACAACCAAGACACTAATTGGGTACCTTTATGTGTATTAATGGCCAACAACTCCCACACAAACAGAACATTCTTGGGGTGTTTCTCATACTCCCTGGGTATGAGAGAAACACTGACTAGAGAGGTAGAAAGGCTGATAAGTCTTAGCTAGATATAAGATGCTTCTACTGCTTCCAAGCCGCCAGACTGCATTATATATATCTCTCACATTTTCCACCAGTATTAAATGTAGAATAAAGAAGGAGCAAAAATCAGCAAATCAGCCTAAGAAGTGTGCACCATCTGCAATTGCTGCACTAGACTTTTCAGCAGTGTGTCAGTTTAACATATTAAAATAAAGCAAACAGCTTTGTATCTCCGCAGCCACAACATCAAAATTTGAGGGTTTCTGGGGTTGACCCCAAGTGCATGAGAAATCGGTGGTATTGAGGCTGATGTTTGCACTGTCACGTGGGCTGCTCTTTACTGGCCAGAGTGGCCTCTCAACATCAGCTCTCAGAACAAAAGCAGGAAGAGAGTTAGGTTTTTCAACTTTCAAACCCAGTGACTACCTATATCAGAGCACCATGGAGAGGAGAGTAGGGGGAGAGTAGGAGAGCCTCAAAACAAGGCACAGCAGAAGACTGAACTTCAGAAGTGCTCAGACATGAAAGGAAAGAACTTGAACACAAAACATAACACTAATGTCACACCCTGTAACTACTTGAAGGGATGTACTTACTAAAATACCTTGTGAAGAACATTGCAGACATTTTTGCCCTTTCTGTTTGCAAAGGAGTCTACGACAACATTCTGTTATAGCCACGGTATACAGTGGGACAATCTATAGCTCCAAGACCCTTTCAGATAATTTCAAGCTGAGGTGCTTTATTAATATAAACATGGTTCTGCATGAACACAGCTTAGAAAACAGCCAGATATAACAGGAAATAGAAACCAAGGAGAGAAGAAAGAAGTAGAGAACAGTGCACACTTCCATTTTTAGGCACAGGCTCTCCAGAGTACCTGCCACATCAAGACCCCATACAGACACACTCACTACCAGTGTCTTCACACCAGCACATTTCCTGCACACATCAGTTTACTGCAGAGACACTCTAATAACAAAAATTGATGAAAGAACAATTAACAACAGCAAGAAGTCAAAACTTACCTTTTCCAAGATGAATTTGTTTAGGTAAGGCATGTAACCCTGATTGGAAACTGGCCCTTCATCATCATCCCTAAAGTGCTCTTCCAAGGCCACTGGGTCGTGGGGGACATTTAACACTGTACACAGGTTGTGAGAAAGGACCTAAGGACAGAAGAGAAACCAGTGACACTGCTGTTGGCCTTAACCACGTGCAAAGTGACACTTTTGATGTCAACACATCATATTTTTGTCAGAAAACAAAACATAACTAAAACATTGATTCAGTGGTTTCAGATAGTTGCACGTTCCCAGAAGCAATGCAAGCACAGAGAGGTCCAGTCCTACTGCAAAGGCAGCTACAGCAGCTCCCCTTTGTACACATATACCCACACAGCTGAAAACCAGAGGGGCATGCAGAAACACCAGCATAGTATTTACAGAGAGAAATCAAATAGCTATGGAAAATAACCACAAACACCTAGCCTTTGAAATTATAAATATGTGTATCTACTGAAAATGAGTAACACAGAAAACAATATGTACCTTTAGTTTACAAAGAAATGACTGCCCAGATTAAAGCAGTAACTATGAATTTCTCTCATCTGCTTTTGGGCTGCTCTTCCACATTCACCCTATGTTTCAGCTGGCAAAGGAAAAGTAATGTTGGAGAAGGGGGAAAGGTTTAGTTGTGCTTCTCAAATTTTTATTTCAGAAAGGTATTTGCATTATGTCAAGAGCGTAACAGCCACCAGTACGCACGCCTGTTCTTGAGAAATGACCTTCAAGAAGAGACTACACACTTGACTAATTTTAAGGAAGTACCAAATTACTGAAAACTAACTGGTGGCCAAAGCATCTCAACTTCTTCAACTTGAGCTGAGCTTTGCACGCACAAACCAACACCTCAGTATCAACAGGAAGGCAGAGCTTGGGCAGCAGCGACTCCTGTGCCACTGCCTCAAAAAAATAAATGCAAAGCACCATCCCTTTCATTGTCCACACTGTCTGCAGTCAGGTCAGTCCTGCCCACCACACCTTAAGCACACTGTCACCGGGCAGCTCTCTCCCTTGGCACGACGCAGAGTTGAGCCTCTGAAAACCATCTATCAGCTACATGAACTGGGTTAAAGATTTAACTTCATATGCCCTGGAATGGTCTGCAGAGAAAGAAATGTACCAAAGGCAAACAACACAGGTAAAACAAAATTCAGCAGAAGTAAAACAGATCTCATCTTTTGAAAGGTATGCTGCTGATGGTATTATTTTTTTTTAAATCAACAACTACATGGAACAGACTGCAACTGAATCTTGGCATATATTTTAGTTTTTCATTAAAAAAAATAAACAGGCAAAGATGATGCAAACAGAAAGCAGGAAAAAATGTGCAGAAAATTTACAAGCATCTCTGTTTAGGTGAGCAGACATAAAGTGGTCAAGATGGAGTTAGCTGCAAAACAAGAAGTGAAAGTCTGAAGTTGTCAAAGCCTAGGAAATCAAACCAATGCTACACACTTAAAATGTCTGGCCTTTCCCCCGCCCACACTCAAAAGAAAAAACCCAATAAAACAAGTACATTTACTTTTCTTATGTATGATAAGGAGATAGGCAGAATCTAACTTAGCAGAAAATTCTACAAGGATAGCCTAAGATGCACATTCAGTTCAGAGGAGAATTCTTATCTACACACCTCCAAAGTTAAACTTTCTATTAGAAAATCAGACATTTCCATGAGAAACATGTATTTTCACTGATGAAAGCTAGCACTAAGGCATTGGAGCTAATGAATTGTAAAGGTTTAAAAATACTTAAAACAACAGCATGAGCCATAATATAACAAATGCTGTATTTCAAAAACCAGCAAAATAGAATTTAGAAGTTATCACATTCACACTACCCTCCATCAACAGTGTATTTCCCTTCAATCTATCCTTATCTCTAACCACTACATCAAATCAAGTATTTGAGTCCATGTGATTTACATATGGCTTGGAGGAACATACTATCATCTGTGTTTCCCCTTCTATTTAAGTCTTCTTGTTGTTATTTATAGAAACCTGAAGGATTCTTGAATTTCTGAGAGATGGAGATGATCACCATTTTCCAACCACACTGTAGTTGCTAGTACTACAAAAAAAATACTCAGCTAATAAAAATAATCTAAAAGCATAACTCATTTAAGCTTACCACCAAAGGAAATTAAAAGTCTCAATAAAACACTTTCTTATCACATCCTTTCTATATATTTCTCATCTCCTTTTTTCGGCCTCCTTGCTGTGCTTGGGCTGTCAGAAACCAAGGCAGTTTCCACATCTAGCATGGAATTTACCAGGAAAGAATTCCACTTTCAATAATTTTCTAAGATCTGCCTTATCTGCAATCTCTCCTGTGCCCAGTGCTCTCTTTTCATAACTCAGGAAATTCCTCAGTGCCTGCCAAAGCCTGCCATTCTCCAATGTGGCCAAGCGCCAGCTGAATTCTTCAGTTGCAGGATAAGCCTGAAAAAGTCTGCACTGAAGCCTTGTTTTGTTCTGTTTTCTTTTATTCTCTCAAAACACATTATCTGGACCATAAGATACTCTACTTTAATGAACAATTAAAATGAAAAAAAACCAAACCAAATGAGCACTAGGTTAATTAGGGTACAAAAACCCACCTTGCCTTTGCAGAAACTCCATCAACCACGAGGAAGTTTTGCACCAGGAAGGATTATTCCCCTCCGTGCCCACAGGGTTGCTAGGCAGCTTTTCCTTCCCACACTTATTATGCTCTGGATGCCACGTTTAACAACCTACCTTCATGCCAGAGCCAACTCCTACCCCAGCCCAGAGACTCATATCCCTGTGCTGCAGCACATGGGTACAGTGGGGGTCCCCAAACTGGAGTCCCTGAGATAGCACAAGCAGCCTGCACGGCGTTCATGACACCAGGGCACTCCAGGTGCAATTCCTTCATTTTCAATGAGATGTTCTGTAACAAAGGTGCCCAGTGGCATCCCACCTTTCCCTGGCATCACTGAAGGTGTTAAATACAAACACCCAGACGAAACACGCAAGCTGAACACCAAAGGCTGCCACAGACTTTGGATTTACTTTATTTATGGCCTATTTCGTGTTGCTTTACCTTCAGCTCTACTCTGCCTTGGCTGCTCCCCTCTGAGCTTCTGTTCTCCAAAACTTTAGCACGTGTTGAATTGTTACCATCTGAGTAGTTCCATTGAACCATGCCCATAAAAGTGATCTGTGTTTCTACAGGGAAAGGGAAGATTTGCCGGACTACTTATTGCTCAGCAACAAAAATTTGGCCCTGATGACAGTAGGAGCTTTACCAGGGCAGACTAATCCTGCAGTGGCTATTGTCAGCTGCTTCGGTGGTTTTTTCTTTTTCTTTTCCATCTTTCAGGGGGGTCTTCTCCCTCCCTCGTCTCTTTTTCAGATTTTAAAATGTTGGCATCGCAGACCCTGACAGCTCCATTCAGAGGCTTTATGTGAATTCATTCCAAGACATTCTTGGCTCATCTCTCCCTGACATCCATGTCAGCAGCTAGACAGCCAAAATAAGGCTACTCATAAGTACTTTCCCTCTTCCTTTTATGACCAGTGTGAAAGTAGCATCGTATATGCCCCTTGTCAGAGCCTTGTTATTTAGCAGTGGGGTTAGTGCAGCAACCTCCTTCCCAGTTGGATGAGTGTATTCCAGCCCAGCCTTCACCAGCTCGGGTTCATGACACCAGAGCCCTTGGCCCACATTCACCCCTCCATTCCTTCATTTGCTCCCTTTGCCCTTGGGCACTCATAGACCCCTTGTCACCGTTTCCAACAGGCTCACCCTTCTTCTTGCCCTTGTTATCAGCACACCCTCTCTGACCCCCAGTCACATACTGGTGTCAGACTCCATCTGTCCAGTTGCCAAGGGAATTGCTTTTCTGTCCTGTGGTTCCCAGCCCTTAGGAAGAGCATCTTGTAAACATATTCCATGTACTGGACCTTTCTTCTTCATCTTCCCTGAAACCAGTTGACAAAACAGAATCATAGAATCAACTGGGCTGGAAGAGACCTCTGAGATCATCAAGCCCAACCTCTGACTGAACACCACCACATCAATGAGACTACGACACCAAGTGCCATGTCCAGCCTTTCCTTAAACACCTCCAGGGACTCCACCACCTCCCTGGGCAGCCTATTCCAATGTCTAATCACCGTTTTTTGTGAAGAAATTCCTCTTATTATCCAACCTAAACCTCCCCTGGCACAGCTTAAGCTCTCATCCTGTTTCGGGTTCCTTGGGAGAAGGGAATCAATCCCCACCTGCTTGCAGCCTCCCTGCAGAGTAGTCGCAGAGAGCGATAAGGTCTCCCCTGAGCCTCCTTTTCTCCAGACTGAACACTCCCAGATCACTCAGCTACACCTCAGTGGACATACACCTCCTTCCCTCCACCAGCTTTGCTGCCCTCCTCTGGACTCACTCCAGCACCTCAATGTTCTTCCTGAACTGAGGGAACCAGAACTGGACACAGGATTTGTGGTGTGGCTTCCCCAGTGGCAGAAGTACCGGAGTACAATCCCTGCTCTAGTCCTGCTGGTCACATTATTCCTGATACAGGCCTGGATGCCACTGCCCTTCTTGGCCACCTGGTCATGCTCCTGGCTCAAGGACAAAGGCTAAACAGGCTGCTGATGCACTGGGAGCTGTTCCTCTTCAGCACAGCATCATGGTCCTATCATTTCCTAACTTCCCCTGTTTTCATCTACAAGCTGCCTTGGTTTGCCAGCTCTTGTGGAAGACGAGCATCCCTTCTCTCACACCTCACAATGAGACACAATTTCTCATGGCCACCCTCACACAAACACTTTGAGTCCCGTTAATAGCACGAGAGTAGGACTCTCTCATAGTGAGTCACAGTGACTAATTTCCTACAACCCTTCACTGCTGTACAAAGCCAATTGTCCAGCCTGGATCCTGCCCACACCTCACAGGCACTGTGACCTGCCACTGCCTTGCTACATTGTTCACGGTCTTCCTCTTCATTTGGACCACCCCTCTTGTCCCTGATCACACCACTCTTCCTCTTCCCACCGGCCACTGACTTAGTAGAAAGGCAAAACACAGGTAAGAGGTATAATAATCAAACAAACATCTCAGATATGAGAAAAGACTGGTTTATATCTTCTAAGCCTGACAAGTAACTTTGGTCACCCACATATTATGGGCCTGAATGAGAGAGTATTTTGACAAGTGACTCACCATCCACGATCTGCAGGTAACACACCAGGAATCCAAGACCTCAACACTTACAAAATCCACCCCAACGTGGCACGTGAAACAAGAACAGCCAACCAAATAAACTCACTGCAGAGGACCAAACAGAACCAAAGAGACCCAGTAAGCAGAGACAAGCCACAAAGCAACATACAAAGAGCTCCCAGAGAGAGTGTAAAAACTAATTGGTGTGTATTGTTTCCAAGATCCAATTACACACAAAAGCAGTTCTTGGCTGTCAATTGCAACTATATTTAAACCCACAGTGTTTCAAGATCAAGATGAAAAGTCGACTTAATGTAGGCACATTACAGAAACTTTTAAAATAGGTCAATTCTAAAGCTGCAGATTGTACGACTGATGAAACTGGATTCAAATATAGGAATATATTTATATACATTTGCATAGAGCTCGTGCTCAAACCAGAGCAGCAGCTGCAACTGCATACACAGAACTCAGACCTGAGCCTTGCTGTATCGGTGTTTGAACGTGCTGAAACACACTGACAGAATTATGATTGTGTCCAGCTTTAAAGCTGTAATTTAAGAATAGAATACACAAATGTTTCTACTAGTGTACAAAAAGGGCTAAGATCTGCGGCCAGCATAACAGCCGAATTCCTGAAGATCACAGATTTTAAAAAGTTAAAAAAAAAATCAGTGCATATTGGAAGAAGACAATATTCAAAATTACACAGAGGACTGATTTGACTGTCTCCTCTCTCAGCAGCTCAGAACACATACAAAAGATACAAATGGATAAAAAAATCTCATTAAATCCTTACTATTCCACCCAAGTCCAAGTTTTTCCTCCAAGCATTTGCTGTTTCTTCAGACTATAAAACAGACCTCTCCTCCATCCCTTTGCTTCAGATGTATTAAAAACAAATGTGTGATACAAACCCTGCACAGTAGGGCCTCAGCTACATAATATACAAACATCTATTCTTCTCATAGTATTTAAAGAAAATTATTTCTTTTTATGGAAGACTCAAAGATCACTTCCAGGCAGAGTAACTAGAAATCACTGTCTTTAACAACCAAACATGTTATACGTAGGAACTTCTGTGCAACATGATTGGCAACACCTTAAAAAAACCAAAGGTCCATTGCCAGTAAGTTTTTTTACTGAGGACGGAAGAGTTCAGTAGGTTACAACACTGCCATTCTCAGAAAACAAGTATGGTTTTATAATTTTTTTTTTAAAACATGAGTTTCACTAAATTATTAAACATATTTTTCTAATCTCACAGATCTCTACTAAGTAACCTCTTTATCTCCAAGCATCATCTCTCCATTTTACAAGAGCGCTGTATCTTCCTCATGGTAATGTGGATGAGAAACACTTTATTGTGAAACACCTTCTTAGTACAACATAGCCCTACCTCAATCAGATAGAAACTTCTTTCTGCTGTCCTGCCTGCCCTTTCCAACACATCCATGTGGGGCTGCTGCCATCATGTACAACTTTTCTTCCCCGGAGGACTATCAGTTCGACACCACATCCATCTTTTGCCACAAAAAGTCTATGGAAGAACAATCTCTACCCTTTCCTGTGTGTCCTGAAAACCAGTTCTTGGAGGCCACAGGAGAAGGCAGCAGCCTCACTTCAGACTTGTCTCTCCACCTGACTCTTCCCTCGGGAGCCTTGATATCACAGGCAGAACTGCACAGACACATAAAGCACCACTTTTTTTCATCCCACCTCTCTCACAGATGGCAGATGGAAATACCAGAACTGCCTAGGAAGATGTTTGATAGGTAGCGAAGGGACAAGTTTAATTTCCCTCTCCTTTTTATTATTTTACCTTTTTTTAAACACAAGGATTTGTAGACACGGAGTGTGACAGCAGAGCACAACACGATGGGCAACTGTGCTTCAGTTTGGAAATACAACTGCTGCTTTAATCCACCTGGGTCACTCAGTGACCTTAGAGGAGAAGCTACAACACCAAGAGAGCAGCAGCATCCTGGCTGCTTCCTTAGCCATTTAATTCAGCCCAGCACCTTTGGATCACGACAGCTTCTCCACCAGCCAGCACGACAACACATGCAGACACACTCCCAGGTGAGTGCACTGTGCACACACATCCTGGCAGCACACACAGCATGTGGTAGGGAGTGTGACAGGAAAACAGGACCCCTTTAAAAAGCAGGACAAGGAAAAAAAAAAAAAAGGCCTCCTTGAAACCTACTTCAATTAGTCCTGCAACACTGCCACGCAAACATTCACTTTCATGACACCACCTCTAAAAGATCCGGGACCTGCCCACGCTCTCAGCTTGAGCTCAGCCAGGTCTGGCCTCTCCTGACTCCTGCCCTGCAGTCACTCCTGGCCAAGTTCAGCTCTATCTCACAGCCCCCAAAAGATAAAAAGGAGAAGAGGAACAGGCTGCTTGCAGAATGTTGCCTGTTCTGAGCACTCATTACATAATTCTAAAAAGAAAGTTCATTAGCTACCAGCCACACTCGGAAACACCACCCACAGCACGGCCACTCACGGAGTTAATCCCACAAAAGGCGCCAATTTGGGCTATCCACTGCATCCCACACAACCCAGCACAAGGACCCACAGTCCCCAGTGTCAACAGGTGTTGCGTTCTTATCCAAAGTATTTATTTAGCCCAATTCCTGCTATTATTCCCAGTCCAAGACGGTCCCATAAAGCAGGGCCAAGACGGGACTGGATTCAGAGAGCTGCCTGAGAGCTCTTTTAAGAGCACAAACACTACTTCAGCATATAAGCTAAGGAAAGAATGGCACAGTTGGAGCCTCTTGACTAATTCTCCTGTTTATATCCAAATAAGAGAGCACTGTGGAACCTCGCTCTCCCCTTGGCAAGCTGCGAATTTCACTTGGACGCAGCCAGCCCCTATAGATGGGACCTTGTGGCTGCCCCACAAAGGATTTTGGCCAGAAAGGGGGCGGAGGACATGCGGCTGAAAGCGCACCAGAAGCACAGCAAGGGTTTGTGCGCGGATATCCACCTCGGCGAGGACGAAGCGCTCGCCTGGGCTGAATGAAGATGAGCCTGCTCGGGCTGCGGGAAGGGACAAGCAGGGAAGGGACAGGCAGGGAAGGGACAGGCAGGGAAGGGACGGGTCCCGGCGCGCCCCGGGGAGCGGCACAGCCTCGGGGGAAGGCGATTCCCAGCCCCGGAGCTCCGGCAGCGGTGCCCGTGTGCCCCCGGCGGGTCCCGGGCCGTGTGCCGGCCCCTCACACCCCCCGGCCCCTCACACCCCCCGCTTGCCTTGAGCTGCGACTTAGAGACCTTCCCGCTGCGGTCGAGGTCGAGGGCGGTGAAGGCGTGCCAGATGGACTTGAGCAGCTCCTCCTTGAGCCCC
>VXAU01003098.1:0-57326 GCA_013399695.1 Formicarius rufipectus | reverse complement strand
CAGACTCCCCCTTCCCTTTCCCCGCATCACTGTAGTGTGGACTATGGTGAGGCAGCTGTGACACTGCAGCCCATGGAGGATAACTGGAGTGCAGGTTCACCTGCAGCCCATGGAGGACACCACGCCAGAACAGGTGGATGCCCAAAGGAGGCTGAGACCTCCTTTGCTGGAGGACCATGCTGGAGCAGGGTTCTGTCAGGGACCTGTTGACATGTGGAAAGAGAAGCCCACACTGTAGCAGGTTTTCCTGGTAGGATCTGTGGCCCTGTGGGGGATTGATGCTGGAGATGCCTATGCATGAAAGACTGCACCCTATGGAAAAGTGACCCACGTTGTAGCAGTTTGTGCAGAACTGTAGCCTATGGGTGGAACTCATGCTGGAAAACTTCATCAAGGACTGCCTTCTGTGGTGGGGAGCAAGGGAAGGACTCCTTTCCTTGAGCAGTGGCAGAAACAACTGACTGTAACTCCCATTCCCTGTCTCCCTGCACCACTTGGTGGAAGCTTGAAAAGAGGGAGTGATGAGTGGGAAGGTGTTTTTAAGATTTATTTTACTTCTCATTCACCTACTCTGATTCTGTTAGTAATAAATTTAATTAATATCCCTGACACGGTTTGAGAATCGATGGGGACCAGCTTCTCACAGCCTCTAGCCCAGAGCCGGTGCTGGGAAATTCCTGTTCTGAGGAGGGTACAGATCACACGTGGGTCCTTTCAAGCTGGGTGGTGAAGAGAGAAGCCCTTTATTTAATGTAACAAAGAAATATATACACACCCCTCCCCCCCCCCCCAGGGTGGGGGTGGCTAGGAAACCCAGTTAGCCAATGGAGGAAGGGAAGGGTCCCAGACGGGCAGGTCCCCAGGGAGGAGGAGATAGGGCAGGGATACATTCATGGGGATGAGGCAGGGGGCGGGGCTGGCTGGGCAGTCCAGCTCAGGTAACAGTTTCACTTGGTGGGTGTTACGTATTAAAGGGAACCTGTACAAATAACGCAATTTCTAAAGCACCTTTAATTAAGCAAACTCCTGGAGTCTGTTGTCCTGGTCTTCTTGCTTCATCTGTTTCTTCCAATCTTCACAGCTTGAGTGATCTCCTACATATCCCCACTTTGAGTCTGTTTTGTCCAGTAAGTGATCTCTCCTGCTCGTTATCTCAACTCATGAACCCTTAAATATATTTTCTCTCCTCTGTCCTGTTACAGAGGGGAGTGAGAGAGTGGCTTGAGTGGGTACCTGATGTCCAGACAGGGCCAACTCACTACAGAAGGTTCCAGAGGCACAGAGGTGTGTAAGGAACTGGTGATGCTCTCTAATGCCAGAAAAAAAAACCCTCAGCTAGTCAATACTGAAAACAAAAACCATAATAATGTGTTTCTTTCCATGGCAACTCTCTGCTTCCTCTCAGCTCTCCAGGACAACAGGCTGCTCTTCTGGATCCAGACCGTAACAGTTTGGAATTACGCACATGCAGGAATATCACCAAAGTTGGGTCCAGCAGGGAGTTCAGAGCTTTAAGACACTTTTCTTTCTTACTGGAGAAAACTCTGGTTGTGAGAAGAGGTTAAGCCCTGGACAGCATTAAGCAGCTGCTTTAAGGGAAATTCAAATGTAATTTAAGGAGAATAGAAATTACTTCAGAACAGTTCAGCTTTTGTAAGAGTCACAGTGAATTTGACCTTTGACAGCAGACAGCTGCAACGCCTATTGATGCTTTGAGCAAAAGAAAAAAGAAAGTCATAGCTCTATTGACTGGCCATTTGTCATATGAAATGTGTTTTAAAGAAAGCAAAGGAAGTAAGCAGAGCCTTAGCACTCATGTATGGGAAATGGACATCTCTTTCCCTGATGAACCCCAGTGCCTGCAGGCAGAACAACTGGCAGCACAGCCACCTGTGCCAACAGCTGGGCAAAGCACTTCCTTCTACATTTTGGGAATTTAACATTTTGACTCTTCCAACCACCCCCAAAAAGCCTTCAAAAAGCTCCATGGTCCAGGCACTCCTTTGAGAGATTCCTTACTGCCCCTTCTGCAGAGGGGAAAAGAGAGTGCAGCAGAGAACCTGAAACCATGGCAGAGGAAAGAGAAGTACAAGGCATGTCTCCAAATAGGAACAGTTGACTTATTAACCAAAATACTGCAATTTTCAGCTGAAATTTTATCAGTATTCAAATTTGTACCCTTCTTTTATTTCCCTCTCCCTTATTCCAGAACCCCAGATAATACATCACTAATGAAACATTTAGGAGTTGTTGTTGTTGTTGTTGGCTAGACTTTGCGAACGAAGATTTTGGGATAAACCTGCGCAATGGATTTTTTAGGTGAGGCACAGTGTGCGCGGAACTGGCCCCACCCCCTTTACTCCTGAGGCTTAACCGCACGGCCAAGCAGCTCGGACAGTGACAGCCAGTTCCTCCAGGATTCAAACCGGCGTCCTCAGGGGAGGAGCTGGCTCCACAGGTGGCGACTTATACCACTCGGCCAACATCCCGCCATTTAGGAGTAAAAAGTGTGGAAAATAACAGGATGAACATGGAAAAGCAATGCACATTTTATTTTCTGATATTAATATGCCACTGAGACCTGGAAACAAATTACTTCATCCCCTGCCACCATACAGCTGGAACAGACAAAACGTAAATGAAGCTTGAGTCACAAAGTAGCTTCCAGTAGCATGCAGAAGCCTTACCCTAGGAGAAAAGAATATATGCATATTCCACACCACCTACCAAAGGAGTTAATGGAAGCAATACTTTCCTTTGACTTGGAATTCCCACTTCTGTTCAGCTAGGAATATATGCATAATTAATCAAAACATTTAAATAAGTTTCTTTCTGCCTTAGTCAGAGATGTGCAAATAAATAATTTTTCATTTCAGTGGCTAAACTGAAACAATAGTTGTAGGAACACATTTAAGTTGTCTGAAATGAAACTTCAGGCTCCCTTAAATATTTTCATTGAGCAGAGATATTTAATGAAAATGACATGGTGGCTCTAAGAGTTTCAAAATCTGTCATGGATTTTTTTGTTGTTGTGGTGTTGTTTTGTTTTTTTTGTTTTTTTTTTTCCCCTCGCCAACACAGTGGTTTGGGGATTGGGAGCCAGAATGATATGGCTTGTTGAAGCCCAGCTCTCTCACTACTTGCTCCCAGAGCCAGTCTAAAACCTCAACAAAGGGATGGCTAATAGCTTCGCATTGTGAAGTGATGGCTGGAGAGACGATTGAGGGAGGTGTGGTTTGTTGTTGTTTTTTTTTTGTTTGTTTGTTTGTTTGCTTGCTTGCTTGCTTGCTTGTTTTGGGGGGGTGGGGTGGGAAGTAAGACTTCACTCTTTCCCTGTCTGGGGAGGCGGACAGAGAGAGGTTTTCTGGTGCTCATCTTTCGCCGGTGCACTGCGCCTGTGTTCTCTGTCAGACTGCTGGGCTGGTGGCAGCACCAGGAGGGGTCCGGGCTCGCCGGCGCGCCCTAGACTCTGCGCGTCCTGTGCTGTTCTCCGAAGAGGACAATCACCACTGCCAGGACTCATCAAGAGGCCGGCGCCATCTGAAGAGGACTTGCTAACTGCCCCCGGCGCTTTCGGACAAATAATGGTTGAGAGGGTCCTTGCACTGCCCATGGGAAAGGCTCTGGCCCGTCCCTGTGCTCGCCATTCCCCGGTGAGCTCTGGAATCCCGTCCCATGTTTTTGCGCTGGCTGCGAGTGAGCCCCGCAGGCCCCGCTCCCGGGGCGCCCCTGCTGTCTGTGAACACAACTGGACTGAAGGGGCACAGAGAGGACTTCGAAAAGTTTTCGTTACAGTGCTGCTGTTTGTTCGGCTTTGGTTTTGGTTATATATATATCTAATGTATGTAGTAAAGAACTTTTATCCTATTTTCTACATCTTCTGATTAAAGTCTCTTAATTTCAAAGGTTGTGGTGGCATGAGGAGAAGTAAAAAAGTCATTCAGTCCTCTGGGAAAGAGAGGCAGAGGAAAAATGAGAGCAGCAGGTAATGTATTGCTGGTTTAACAGGGAGCTGTTAAGTTAAAAGGAGGGGATAATAAGTATAGAGTACCATAAAAACAATGTCTCTATCAAGTCTATGATATTTAATGTCCAGAGTTATGAATTTCAGTTCCCTGCCTTGTCTCTTGCTGCTTCTATTTCAGACATAAAGAAGTACCTGGGAGTTCTAAAACTTGTCCCTTTTATCCACCTCTCTAAATTGCTCCCATAAAAATGTTATCTTTCTTGACAAATCTTGCATCCAGCACCTCCTCAGAACCCAGCTTCTCCCACCACAGCAGTGGAGATGTCAGGGCTTGATCCTATGCAGGCTCACACAGTGAACTGGCAGCACACACTGAGCATAAAACGCTTCCAGCACAGCAGGAGATGTGCTGCCCTCCCTTATCCATCATTGTGTCCTGCTGTGGATGACTGACAATAAAACAGGACTACAGAGATGCATGGCCTGCCTCTGCCTCCTAGGATTAAACCTAGTCTCTCCTGCAAAATGTAGTAGCTCTCTTTTGCTCCAGAGATTAGGGAGTTCATTTCTCCTGGTCTGCAGATATAAAAAAGCTGAAAGTCATAGCCATATTATCCCAAGCTTTCAGGCATCCCCCTGCCCCTTTTGTCCCAAGGACTGTTCAAACCAAACTTGACCTGTCTCCAGCTTGCTTGGACTGACTCACTTTCTACAAGTTATTGGCAAAAATGGTACAAAGTCAAAACAGAAAATATCTTAAATGAAATATTTATAACAGAGAGAGGGAGGTGTGGATTGAGGGTGTGGTTTTCTTATTTCTTTTGCAGAGAGAACCAAAGAGAAAGATTCCAAGTAAAGAAGTCTGATGCTAGTGGCTAGGTAAAACCATCAGCCCTTACTAAACTGCTGACAAGCACAGAGGTCTGCCTTCATCTGTGGGTCTGCAGGTTAATACCAAGTCATGCTGACCTTGCAGTGCTTTATCTGGGTATTTCTGTTTCACTGCATGAAATCCCCTTCTCCTGGGACCTTTCCTCAGTGAGAAACGTGTTTTGCAGGATGCTTTGGGGCTGTGCTTTGTGCTGCCTTTCATTGTTCTACCTTGGAGAGAGCTGTGCTGAAGGACAACAGTTGACAAGCCAAAGAGATTTCCATGACTTTGCTACCCTCAGGAGCTGAAAACCCAGAAGTCAACACTCCAAAAGTAAATTAGCTTAAAATCAGGAGTTTGAAAGGCACAACAAATGTTGGTATATTCTCATTTTCCTTAGGGCTTTTGTGTCAAATTGTTACCTGTAGCAAAACAAGATAGAAATGCAATTCAGAAAAAAAAAAAAAAGAAAAATAAAAATCCGTGGTTTTCACTCAACTATATGACTCCTTAAGCTCAGTCAA
This sequence comes from Formicarius rufipectus, assembly GCA_013399695.1. Lineage (NCBI taxonomy): Eukaryota > Metazoa > Chordata > Aves > Passeriformes > Formicariidae > Formicarius > Formicarius rufipectus. The sequence continues at coordinate 51,964 of VXAU01003098.1, read as the reverse complement.
CAGGTAGAGATACCAGTGCAGTTACTGGAGCCAGCCACAGGTAGGCTCAAGGAGGTAACAAAGCACAAGCATGATGGCCTGTGGGGTTTTCTACCTATTTAGAAAGGAGCTGGCACATCACACAGATATGTCACTTTACATTTCAAAAAAGTTAATTTTCTCTTTGAAGCTGCAACTTCCAATAGACTTTGTCTTAGGGATACACTAAGGTAGCTGGGCATGGGGCAGGGATCCTGGCAGAAGATAAACTGTGTCCCAATGCATTTGGAGCACCTACAAATTAGGTTTTCAGAACTGAGATAAAAAATATATTCGAGGTCTCATCATTAAATATAATTACAGGATCCTACTCTTGTACAACAAAACCAGCCCTCCTTTCTCTTCCCATGCCAGTGTCAGCCTGCACCACCTGGGGCATCCACAAGCTCGCATAAAACGCTTCAACCAACACCCGCACGTCGGTTCCCGCAGGCGCGATGGAGCCGCTGCCACCAGAGCCGCGGATGCGTCACTGCAGCCTTCGTCTCCAAGGCGCGCCAATGCTCCCTGCTGATTGTGGTTATAACGGCAGCGAAAGAGAAGATAGTATTTAATGGTTTGAAAGCCTCTGTTATGGTGTTTGTTCTAGTTTTTTGTTCTCTGATTTAACTAAAGAACTGTTATACCTTTTCCTACCGTTTTGCCTGAAAGCCTCTTAATTTCAAAGTTATAAATACTTGGAGGGAGAGGTCTTCTTTCTATTTCATGAAGGTTCCTGCCTTCCTTGGGAGACAGTTGTATTTTAAACCAAGATATACCCAATTTCAGATTTGAAAAGAACACCACCACATACCCTTAGCAAAATGAAGATTTTTGTGAATTAAATTCTTACGTCTCACAAGTGTCCTCTGATTTCTGTGGGGACACAATAGGCTTGAGTTTCATTCACATGAGGGGCTGTTTATGCTGCTGCAGTAAAAGAATTGTTATCCAGGCTTTGCTGTAAATTCAGTTTAGGCTCCTAATGCTGCTGCTGGGGAGAGGATTAAATTTATCATAAACAGTAGGTATGTAATATTTTGTACTCCCTAAGCAAATCCTTCCACAGGAGAATGAAAGATTAGACACTGTGTATGTAATCCAAATGGAAGGACTTTTTTTCTTCAAGTTAGGCAAACTAGCAAAAAATCTCCAAACAAACAAACAAAAACCCCAACAACAACAGCAACAGAAACTGGACTCCTTCCCAACTTTCCTGTATTGACAGATGTTTTATAATTTACTTTCCTGTGGAAAAGATGCCAGAATGAAAAAACAAAACAAAACAAAACAAACAAACAAACAAAAAACAAAACAAAACAAAAAAAACAAACCAAACCAAACCAACCAAACAAAACACACACACACACAAAAAAAACCCCAAAAACCAAAAACCAAAACCAAAATCAAAAAAAACCCGAACCAAACCAAACAAAAAAAAATACAAAAAAAACCCAAAAAAAAAAAAAAACCCCAAAAAAAAAAAAAAACCCAAACAAAACAAAAAAAACAAACCAAACCAAACCAACCAAACAAAACACACACACACACAAAAAAAACCCCAAAAAAAAAAAAAAACCCAAACAAAACAAAAAAAAAAACGAAAACCCCCCACAAACCAATAAAAAACAATTACCAAGGCTTCCTGTGGGTCCAGATCCTTATTTACTCATTATATTGACAAATAATAACGCTGAAGGAATCTACATGGAATATGAAGTCAGCAAAATGTGCTATTAGTCTTAGTCCCATATTCAGCTAGGTGTTAATATGAGAAGAGGTGCCAGAAGTGCTCACAGTAGAGAAATGGAAGAAGGTATGGGTAAAGATTTTCAGCTTGCTTCCCGAGGTGAAAGTTCAGTGGGAAGTCATCACTGACATGATGATGGACTGATTCTCCAAGTGTTTGAGCAGTGGCCAAACTACTGTGCTTTTCTGCTAGCAAGTTGCCCACTGAGAAGCACTGGAAAGTCTAGAGGGGAAGCGGAACCATCAGGAAGACATGGCTATGCCATGTGGGATATCATGAGGTCTGAGGGGCTCTGGGCACCAGTAGCCCTAGTAATTCCTGATAGGCAAGGGTGTCCCTTCCCCTTTGTTGCTCTCTTATTCACTTTGATGCAGAGCAGCTCATGAGCAAGGACCACAGAACATAATGTGAGGCTACCACATCAGGACACACTTCGAGCTCAGAGCCACATGCTCATCAGGCCAGCCCCCAAGCATCAATATTGCTAAGGGAACATATCCTAAGGGGTACTATATGCATGATTTGTAAGGTTATCTACTCACCCAGCTGTCCCATGACCTGCTAACAGGTCTGGTGACAAGGTCCAGTGTGCTCTTTACCAAGCCCTCAGTCTCTCTGTTACCAATATGAGTTCACAGCGCAGCTTGGCTTCATCCCTCCTTCCTTTACACATATGTAAGCAAGTCAAAATAGCTTGTTAGTGGTCTGATTGCATTCCACTGCTTATCTTTCATTCATTCTGATTTCTGAACCAGACATAATAAATCCACCGTAAGATCTGAATGCCCCCCTCCAGGATATAGAGCACATTGTAATCAATAAATATACAGAGCCTGTTGCTTCTACTGCCAGAGGCTGTAGACTTCACTTCCTTCAATTCCCTCAGTCCTACTTCACCTCTTTTATAACACCAAAGCTATTGGGAGTGAGGTATGCTAAAAGACACTACTATCCAAAAGATAGTCTAAATAATCTTCTTCATCTTGCTTCTGGGTTTGATCTCTCACATATCAAAGTCAAAACAAACACTGCTAGAGGGGGTTAAAACCAGCTCTGAGGGTCAAAGGTGAAAACCAAGTTCCCGAAACTAGTTCCAGTTTTGGAAAACTATTTTGAACGCACTAGTTCGAAGAATATCTGGCTATCACTCTGAGAAACCACCTGCAGTGAAAGCCTGGAGTGAAAGTAATGTGGTCTTCAGTACACAAAGTTACTGCTGTAATGTGAAGGACCACATGCTTAATGCACCTATTTATCCAGGTACTGAGACAGCTCATAAGCTTTGTAGTCAGAACTGCTCCTACCATCTCTCCATCAAACCTGGGAAACAGCAGGTATACATGAAATAACACAAAATGACAACCCCACAGATCCAGTTGATGGTATCTATATCATTCATAACTGTCATCTGTCAAAACAGGACATGCTTAGCTATCTTATAGAAAGCAATTAGAAAACAAAGTAAACCCCAGATAAACAGCAAACAAAACACACAAGCAGAGAAAGGAAAACCCACCAGAATAATTTCTCCAATTCAAAACTGACACTGCAGTTTCATAGGTGTTCCCACCCCTGTTACTAGATTTTATGCTCTGGAAAAAAATGAGTGATTTAGCTGGTTTCACCAGTGAGCTCAGGAGAAAAAGGAATCAAGTCAAATTCTAAGAGACTAGGCAACTGTCCTGGGCTGGTATAACAGTCCTCCTGCTCAGTTTGTCTAATTTAGTAATGGGGGTTACACAGTTAAAGGCATTGACCAAAGCACTGTTGCTTGCCACTGCAGAGTTAGGTTATCAGAAATACTTCAATGTATTTTGCAGGTAGATGGTATGAGAAATAAAAAACATGGTTTTATTACAAGCAAATTAATTAAACAAAGGGTTTACTAACTTAGGGATTATATTTTGTTTTGTTCATAGGCATATTGGGTAGTTGTGAGGGGCCTGATCCTGTCAGGAGCTGGTGGCAGGGAATTCTATGACCGGATGTAGGGACATTATAGAATAAGTAAAGATGTAGCTAAAGCAGCCCCTGCCCTGCCTGCCATGTGGCTGACCATGTGTGCAGAGGGAGCCGTCCCTGGGCAGGGCAGCGTGCCAGAACCAACCAGGGGGAGAGGAACGGCTCCTCCTATTGTGCAAAAGGAGTGGGACCTTCGAAAACCTTCAAAAGGAGTGGTGTTTGAAACAAGGGAGTGCTTTTTGGACTTTAGGGACCTGAGCACCCAGTATGTGCTGTATTAGAACTTTCCTGCCCGCCATACTTCTTTCTTTTGCAAGTTACTTTTTGCCATTTTCTAAATTTAGTAAAAAAGTTCTTTCAACAGCATTCAGTTTCTGTTGAAGCTTCAGCGGGTATTAGAGATTTGTGCTAGGAAATAATTTATGCCATCACTATAAGTGGCACCAAGTGGACAAACACTTCATCTTCTGTTCTTGCAAAAGCCAATTTTGGAATAAGGCAAAAGCATTTATATAATCCTGTGTCAGGTTCTGCTTGGCTCCCCGCCAGACACAGCTGTGAGGTCGTCAGCTCCCCCCACCCCTCCCAACAAAAGGGNCAGCTCCCCCCACCCCTCCCAACAAAAGGGAAAAAAAACTAGCAAAAGGAAAAAAATTAGTAAAGGAATATATATGTATTTATAGATATTTCATGTACATACAGCTAAATACTATATACATATAATACAAGGATTCCAAACAAATCCCAAACACCACCCAAAAAGGAAAGAGCAGAAAAGGACTGAAAAGGGTAAAAACAAAACAATCCAACACAATCAAATCCCATGAATTAATTCAGTAAAACAATTAACACAGAGAAGATCTCACCAACTTCCCTTAGGAGAAGCGAGTGCCTTCCCTCCTCTGTTGACGAAGACAACAGCTCTCAGCCAGGCCTGAGCTCAGAGAGATAAGCCGAGGCCTAAACACCGAGAGCTGCTGGCTCCATGTCGACCCGACAAGGGAGAGAAGACGAAAGAGCTAAGACAGGAAACTCCCTCCTGTCTTTCTACACCTGATTACATAAGGGAATGAAATGTAATACTTCCTTAGTTTTGTACCCCGGTTTGTAGGGAAGGCCTACAAACTACCACAAATCCAAAGGGCTTTTAGGTTTAAAGCTCTGGTCACTGGAGACAACTGAACATCTGTGGGGTTTCATTCATTTGTAGCATAGATGTGGTTGCCTCTAAAGCCAAGGAACAGAACAAGCTCTGGATGTGGAAGCTTTCAGAAATGTCAATGGAGATCTCTTTTTCAAAAAGAATTCAGTATCTTTACAAATGTCTAGTAGAGAACAAAGTGAGCAAAATGAGAACCCTACTTCAAACATGTGAATTAAAGATTCCCTGATCATTTTTATCTGCCTATTCATCCATGCCCTCCCCAAGGAGTTCTGTACTGCAGTACGAGTCCTCAGATGTGTTGGGAATGCCAGGCGACAGCATTAATATTCTCCCCTATCAACAAGCCAGTTGCAGGAGTTTGGAAGGACCAAAGTTTTTAGCTTTTCAATATTCAGTTTGCCTGCACTAACGTGTGCAGGACAGTGCTAAGCCATTCGCACTGTGAGTAATTCATATGCAGAGTATTTGAGGAAGGAGGCTCCCATGTTAGTCAGCTCCTGCGTAACTGTTAATGGTATTGTTAAAACTTTCATGTTGTTACCTATCAGATGAAGACAGGTCATTCATCCAAATGCTAACAGCTTTCATTGTTCACACCACCATTCAGCAATGTTGAGAAGAAATGAAGCTGAATGACTGTCACATCCTCAAATCTCTTTTATCTCAGGTCTTGCCCAAAGCTGTTTGGCACTTCCAAGTCGGGAGGCACTTGCTGTAATAAATTTGGAAGAGGTCGTCTCAAACGCTGAAATAAAGACTGAGTCTTACCATCTTTATGTTCCTGACAGCCCCTAGGGCTATGCTTTCCCTGTAAATAAGCAGGGGTCATGCCCAAAGGGTAAATGGCACTGCCCTGTCCCTGCTAAATTATCTTTTCCTCCCTCATGCTGCCACTTGGGAATATGTCAAAGCCATGATAGGGGGAAGTCCTAATGCTGATAAATGGTGTATAGCACTTGAGCCTCCCTCCTAGCCACACTTATTTAACAGACAACTCCACCCCATTATGCTGAACCTGCTTTCACAGCCAGAGGAAGGGACCCAGGTCACAGTGTTCAGCCTCCTAAATTTCAAGGTTGTTACCTTCAGTTCAAGTCTGCTAGAGACAGACACAGTCTTAGCAAGGTACTAGGTGTGCCCCATATCTGCAGCTTATCTGGTGAGAAGGAACATGGAAATCAGGCTGGCTGGAGGAGGAGGTATTAATCCTGCTGTTTCTGTTCCCATTTCTGTTACTCTTCTTCCTCATGTTAATTTCTTTTCCATCTCCTCCTTCAGCCCTGTTCCCCAAATACCTCCTCTCCCGCTGAAATCTTCATACACCTTCAGAAATATTTTCTATAAAATTCATGCAACATTATAAAAACACTATACATTTATTTACATAAATTTTGTATAAATTATATAAAATTTATTTAAATTGTTGTATTGTTGTTGTTGGCTAGACTTCACGAACGAAGATTTTGGGATAAGCCTGCGCAATGGATTTCTTAGGTGAGGCACAGTGTGCGCGGAACTGGCCCCACCCCCTTTACTCCTGAGTTTCATCTTGCCACGGCTGAGCAGCTCGGACGGTGACAGCGAGTTCCTCGGGATTCGAACCGGCGTCCTCAGAGGAGGAGCCGGCTCCAGAGGCGGTGACTTACACCATTCGGCCAACGCCCGCCACCCATTTCAGATTGACATTAAAGAAAAAAAACCAGCAAACAGAAAAGCAAAAAACAGAAAAGCAATAATGTCAGGTTGTTGAGCAATCCTGGGAGCCCACGTGGGTCAGAGCACCAGGGGAAGACCTCGCCTTGTCCTCTCTGCCACCAAATGACAGAAACGTGGCACTGCAGCCACGCCTGCAACACGAGCTGGGGCCGGATTTAAATATAGTTTAATATAAAATGTATATTTTTTTTTTTTTAAAGAAACAACTTTGGCTTGCAGGATACAGAGCTTGGTGTTTTCTGTTGACTCTCAACAGCTGGTTGTTCTCCTATTTCATGGAGGAGCACCTGGAGGTTGGATTTCCTTAGTCAGCTCTTTCCCTGCCTCCATACAGCCTCTCAATGAGACACACCAATACTTGAGCCTGTACTGAAGTGGGCACCCAGCAGCTTGAAGGTACAGAGCTAGGTACACTTTTTCAACCCCAGAGTTGCTTCAATAGAAAACAAAAACAGTTTAAGAGCTTTGGTCCAAACTGATAGCATTAAAGAGCTGGGAAAGCCATCTCAGAAAGCCTTTGCCTTTCTTTATGGTTGGGATCCTGGAGTTCTGCCTTGCTACAGCCATGAAAAGTTTTCCAGAAAGCCTTGTTCTAATTAACAAGAGAGCTTTTGGCTGGGATCTTCTAGCTGTTTCCATGCCAGTCCGAGGTGAAAGTGCATCTGCATCTACATTTGTGTCTCCTATTCAGCAGAGAGGCATACATGTTGTGATAAGGGTAGGAAACCGGACAACTGTAGACCTATATCCAGTCTGACTATAGGCAGGTCAGTTCCCTTCCACTGCCTCCAGCCAGAGCAGGGTCTGTCCCCTCCATATATGTAGTGCTCCTTGCAACAAGGAGTCTTCATCTCATTTGGGGACGAAACAATTAGTGCCTACCTATATAGTACCAAAACCTGGACCCAGTAATGAAATTAAAATTAAAATATTATTTAAGCTTTCCTAACAAGAAAAAGACAGACTCAAAGGAACTGAACATAAAAAAGAAAATAAGAAAAGCTCTGTCAAAATGTACTACACTGTTTTTAGCCTGCCTTTTTATTCCAGGAACAATAATATTGCATTAATACACTGTTGTCCATGTATTAATCAATTAAGGGTTCCACTACTAACCGCATATATTATTATCATTCCACAGAAGTGAAGAGTGCTATCTTGGCCAGAGAACACCTCCTGAATCAGGGACAGAGCCCAGGCTTTGAAAATTCCACATTGTGAAGTTCCCTCACCCTGGTGTCCTTCCTCTTCTTCAATTCCTGTTCAAAGAAATATTATGCTGCAAGACAATAAACCCAAACACCATTACTGCAATAATCTCCCAGATCCATTACTGGGGGGCAGAACAGACTGGGGACCTTACTGAATGTCCACTGTCATAGAATTACAGAATCATACAATTTTTTAGGATGGAAAAGACTTTTCAGATCAAGTCCAACTGTAAAGCCAACACTGCAAAGCCCATCACTAAACCATGTCCATTAGCACATCTACACATCTTTTAAATACCTCCAAGGATGGTGAGTCAACCACATCTCTGTGAGGCCTCTTACAACACTCAGCAACCCCTACAGTGAATTTTTTTTCCTAATATCTAATGTGAACTCACCAGTCTCACAAGCATGCCTTGTGTACTGTCCATATAGCTCTCCAACCCTCCTGTTAGGGTGGGATAGTATTTACCTTCCCTCCAAGCTGTCTGTAGCTGAGTGATTTCTACTGTCCTGTTCCTACCATGTAAAAACTTCCTTGTGTGCTCTATAGGTCAATGATGTGTTGCAGAAAGAGGATGAAGCCAGGATGTGGGGAGACATGGAGGGACCAAATTTCTGCTGTCAGAAGAACCAAAAGATGGTTCTTCTGGTCATGTGGATGCATCTCTGAGAGCCAGGGAGCTGCCCACTAACCCCTCAGCTTGGAAATCATTGAATCATGATGGTCTGGGTTGGAAAGGATCTTAAAGATCATGTAGTTCCAACTCCCCTGCTATGCTCCATCCTATTTCATGTTTTATTGCTTACACTGAAGGTCTGTTGATGTTGCTTTCCCATCTGTCCTGGGTGCCAGCCCAATATTACATTACCAAGATCTGAAGTCTTGCTTCTCTATGCCACAGTGGCCAATCTACACTTCTATAAAATGGCTCAATACTGGCAATCTCCCAAATTAATTAAGGAGAAAGAAAAGTGTCATCAATCATTATGAATGAGCACAGGATGTTTGTTTACAAGCTGTTTGTATGTTTCGGCCACTGCCTTTGATCTCCTATGATGAAGGGTGGTGGCAGTATGTCAAAAGGCAAACTATATTCTGCTCACTGGGGCTCAGTGCTATGTCCCTCTGCAGAGAGTGGGTTGAGCAAAACAAGTGCATGAGTTCAATCTGCTGATTTATTAAACAGCACTGGGCAGTGGTGGCTGTCTGGGAATTAACACATTTCCAGTGTGAAGATCTGATCTCAGGACCAAATATTGATAAGATGTGCCAATCCATAAGGGTTTTTTTGCCAAGGGAGGTAGACAAGGGGGGCAGATGACTGTAAAACTATGAAATGAAGGCTAGGTTTCTCAAAAACCTTGGAACCTGTAGTTATTGCAGCACTTAATACATGGCTGGATTCCATGTATCAAAGCACAGTGGCAAGTGAAGTCTTGTGGAGATTACCTGCTGTAGCTCCAACGTTGTTACTAAAGCGACAGGGAAGTGGTGAGGGAGAACCAATGCAAAATAGTAGACTGCCAAAAAACAGAGAGCTGAACACATTGCATTTAGTAGTACCTTTCTAATGAGTAAAAATTAATATTTTAAGGGAAGAGTAGGATACTTGCAGGAATGATTTCAGAATTATTTTGAACAAGACTAGATCTTTATTTTTTTTATTTTTTTTTAATTTTTTTTTTACAGGGTTTGTCTGTATTTGTACAATGCCCAAAACTGCTTCTCTCTTCTTGTCTCAGCCATTATGGTGGTAATAAGTAGAGCAACAGCAACAGTTGTGCTGTGTATTCTAATGTCCATGCACTGAAGCAAGAGCAGGTTATATACTGCTGTGAAAGATGAAGAGAAGGAAAATATCATATGGAGAATTTGCATTTTTTCCTTTTTTTTTTTTTTTTTTTTTCCCTGTAACTCTTAAGAAGAAGGTGGAAAACAGGAATAATTTCTCAAAGAAAGGATGGAGACAGTTTTTTACTAGTACCACAAGAAACAGGTTCTGAACATGAGATTCTTTAGGACAAAGAGGATCAGCAGAGTGTGAGATATGTGAGTAGGCCATATTGATAAAACTGATGTATTTTGGATGCTCTGCAAGAAATAACAAGCAGAAATAAAAGAGAAGCTATAGGATTACAAGTAAATTAAGTGAAAATTAAAGCCAAACTATAAAGTGGAATGTTTCATTTCACACTGTTCATGAGGTATATACTAGACCATATAAAAGAAAGGTTTTGATAAAAGGCAGGATGCTACCTACTCCTGGTCTTTTCTTTGCCTTTTGAAGAACCTGTTCTATGGGGCACACAGAACTGTAAGAGAAAATGGGCAAATTTGAACGGTATTAGCAGGTGCAAAAATGTTCGTACAGGGGAGAGGACAGGATCCTGGGATTTTGTGCTAAGGAGTCAAAATGTGGGAATTGGAATTTGGCTTTATTGTAAGACCATATGTGTTTCAAAATACAAGACACTGACAAGGAGGATGCCTGATGTTGAGGAAGGTGGTAGCACTTTCAGAAAACTCTTCTCTTGATGTTAAGTTACTTTTATCTTCACCATGGTGTTTCCTCTGACTCTCTGGATGCTGAAGAGAAAGTTAGAAGTCAGCAGAAGACATTACAGAAGCAGAAGGAAGCAAAGCAAATTCTTATTTTTTGGTCCTTCTTTATAATTCTCAAACTTTATCTCTTCTGGGCTCAACCTCTTCAAATCAAGTGCCATTCAGTGTGCAAGGTTACAGATGAAACATGTTTCTCATTCTTGGTATCTCCCTGATTTGGAAGGCTTCGTCCTACATAATATATCAAAGATCAAGTCAAGAACTTGCAGAAGTAAACTGTATAGGATTCAGCTCAGGCTGAAGAGGTCAAGCCTCAGCAAAGGAAGGATGAGATAGCCTGTATCATCCACAGACTGGTGCAGAAGAGGCTTGTAGTGGGTGCTTACGTGTGAACAGCACAGGAACAGGAGCCTTGATAAATAAGCCAAACACCAGAGCAATAAGTTGTAGACCTTTTTCCCCAGCTAGAGCAGAATGTGCAAATTTGAGGTCACTCCACATCCTGGCACAGAGCTCACCACCTACAGTTGGGGCTGAAGCAGACTATACAGTAATTCAAGTCATAAAGAAAGTATTGCAGATGTATTCATGTATGTCTCAGTTTCAAAGAAAACTGTCTATCTAAACTAGGAAAGGGGGCCTCTTCCCAAAATCCACCACAACCTTTGAAATTAAGAGACTTTAATCAGAAAATGTACAGAAAAGCATAACAGTTCTTAACTACAAATATATATATATATTACCAAAACCAGAACAGAACAAACAACAACACCATTACCAAACCCTTCAAACAAATTAAGTTCTCTCTCTCAGTCCCTTTGGAGCAGTTCTATTTACAGACTGCAGGGAGCGATGCCACGCCTCGAGAGGCCACAGCCACAAAAGTCACAGCGAAGGTCCGGTGAGACCAGTTCGGAAAACTCACATGGGAAAATGGTCGTCACAAGGGACAGGACAGAACCTTTCCCATGAGCAGTGTAGATATTCTCTCCTCATCCTTTGTTCAAAAAAAAGGCACTGGAGGAGGGTGGGGATGGTTTTAGCAGCTCCTGCAGATGGGGTTGGCCTCCAGGAAGTCCACAGCAAATCCAAGGCAGCAGTGACTGCTTTATCTGAAGGACAGCTCTGACATGCGGAGTTGGTGGGGGGCCTGAGCCAAGAGAACTCCAAGTGCCTCCACTTGGAGCCCAACAAATGGGGCTCTCACTCACACCACAGCCAGAGTAGAGAAGTGTGTCCAGCACCAGGAAAAAACCTCTCTCTCTCACCCACCCCACCTCCCTTAACCATTACGTTGGAATGCAAAGCAATCAGCCACCCTTTTGTTAGCTGGTGGTGGGAGATTGGGCATTAGATCCGAAACTTCTGTGTTGGAAAGGGAGAGAAAAATTCCATAAAAGATTTTGAAACTATAACAATGTACCTCTTTTATATTTTCAGATAGTCACACTACTCAGAGTAACTTCAGCTCTACATTGTGCGTCTTAATAGCTATAATGTGCCATTAGTGTGTTGTAAAGATTACTTTTCCATATTATACTTTCTTTACAGTTGACACTGAATTTCCTTTGCTATTTTGCAGAACACTTAGTCAAGAGACCTGTTTTCCATTCTCCACTTAATCACCATCATCATGCTTGGTAATTCTGTATCATCTGGAGTCTTGGCAATTGCCCTACTCAAATTCTTCTTCATGTCCCGTATGAATATGATGAGTAGCATAGGTCAATGAGAAGGGAAGACATCTTCAGTGATCTCCTTGCACTTTGAAAACAAACCCTTACTCCCTACCTTGCCTGACTAAATCTATAACATGCTTTACTCAGTTTTAATTTGATGGCTCTTAAGAGGTATCTTTGTAGAGGGACCTTGCTTACTACATTTTTAAAGAAACACAGACCAGGTAAGACTTTCTGTTATGCAGAATCCAATTGTAGTGGTTTTCACCCAGTGTCCACCCAAACCTCCAGGTCCCCCCTTTCCCAGACGGAAAGGGAAAAGGAGAAACGGCAAAAAAACAGCTGAGAGATAATGGCAAAACAAACTCAGAGTAGCTAAAGACTTAAATTTATCACTAACAAGATAAGAACTAAAACTAAAAGCACTAAAACTAAAAAGTAAGAAATAAATCAGTCTTAAGAACACCCCTCTCCTCCCACTCCTCCCTCCTTCCAGCAGTTCAAGAGAGCAGGGAATGGGAGTTTCACAGGTGGTTGTTGCTGCTGCCATTGCTCTTGTGCTGCGGGTCACTCCATGGGGGGCAGTCGGGTCTCTGCACCCTGATGGTCCTCTGTGGGCTGCAGGGGGACAACCTGCACCACCACAGTCTTCACCATGGTCTGCAGGGGGGCCGCAGGTCTTAGTCCTTCCCCTGCTCCCGTGGGGTCCCTCCCACAGGAGACAGTCCTCAGACTTCTCCATCATGAGTCCAGCCCCAAGGAAACACTTCTACCAGAGGAAAAAACCTGCTCCAGGTGGGTCTCCTTCTCCAAGAGTCATGNTCCAATTCTTGAATATGTTATCACAGAGGCGTAACTATGATTCTTAATTGGCTCAACTCTGTCCACCAGCAGGAAGCCCCTCCTGGACCTGGCAGTCATTGGCTCCACAGGACAGGAGAAGCTTCTAGCAGCTTCTAACAGAAACCATCCTGGAAGCCCCCCTTCTACTAATATTCAGCTACGGAAACCCATGACACCTTCCAAGAACATTAACTAATCTGATAATATGATGCTTTGTCAATTTTTCTCTGACATATCCCATTTGTTCTTTTTTTTTTACTACTTCCACTCTGCAATATAGTAAGCTTATTTTGTCCCTTCTGTTCCTGTGGGATGAGTCTGGTTCATGCAGTCAGTAGTATAGAGTGAATAGTTCAGCACTATTTGTACTTGTAAAATTTTGTGTGGATTCCAGGTAGTTCTAGTGATATCATAAATAAATAATAATGATAGAGTAATAAAATTATTTTTTCAATGTATTCATCTAGGACATCCTAGCCATGTCCCTCCAGAATGGAACACATCAGTCAGCTGAGATAACCCTTTGGTTGTTTCTCCATGACTCAGGTCAGGCAGTGAAATCAATCAAATGCCACAGCTGTTGTATGAGTGAGTTGCCTCCATCATGTACCTCAGGTTTTCATTCTGGTTGGACACATTTCTCCTTCCATTAGTCATGCTGAGCACTCACCCCATCCATGTATGCTGGTGGTCTGCTGATGCACAGGGGGGACAGGACATACACCACAAGTGCTGCAACGCAGCCTACTTTTCCTTGCAGATCTGTTGTCTAAAGTATAATTAAAAAAAAAGCAAATACCTCTTCATACTTGTCCTGGTTTTAGTAGCCAGGATCAGTTTGTCACTGTGTGGGTGTGTATTCTAAACCCTCTATGTCATTTTTCTCATGAACTGCTCACAATGGACCATTTGCAGCAGCTGCCTAAGGCACACCCAACCCCTCAGGCTACAAGCTGGGTGTTTAGGAACTTCTGTGGGATAAGGAAGTTTTCCTGCCTTCACACCCACCTGAGGGGTCATATCTCCTAATGGGCCATCAGGGATGCCAAAAATATGCCATTGTTCACCTCACAGAGTAAATCACCCATTGTGAACGTCTCCGCCCTGGGGGAGGGGCTGGGCGTTCCCATCTGAGCCAAACATATATAAGCTTGGGGTGTTGGGACTGGGAGCTCTTCAGATCCAGAGAAGGACCAGAGCCTCTACCGGACTGAGACTGCCACCAGACTGCAACCATCATTTTCACCAGCAGGTTTCTTGTTTTCTTTTTACTTTGAACTCGGGGTGGCCACATGGTGTTCAGCACAGGGGTTGATGAGCTCCATTCTGCTTGTGCCCCACTGTGCTGGGCTGTACATCTGGTGTTCTTCGTGGCATAAACAAATTTTCCTTCTGTATCAGTGTATTTTGTGATCTTTTATTAAATGGTTATTCTGACTTGCAATCCCATTCTGAGTTGGATTCATTTCTCCTGCCAGTTTAACTCTAAACCAGCACACAATACTCAATGAAAATAGTAACTCTGATTATTAATCAAATTTGAATATTTATATATTTGACATCAATATGAGGTCACTCACAACAAGCTCACCCACCACCTCTGCAGCTCACCAGCCATGCCAGCACGTCCTCCCCTGGCCACTCCTGCCAGTCCGGTAGCTCTTGCTCCAGGTATCTAGCTGGAATGCACACTGCTGGAGGCAATGCCAGTTAGGTCCTGCAGGTAGGTACAAACTCCACTGTCTTAGGAGAGAGCTTGCAAAAGCCATTCTTTGAAGATACTTTCTGTCAAAACCCTTGATATTTAAGTAACCAACAGCATCTGTCTAAAAAAACTGAATGTGAATGGAACAGCTAATATACATATATATATGCTAATAGTTTTCTTTCCTTCCTCTTGCCTTCCTTCCAAGCTGTCCAGAGGTTGAGAGGACCAGGAGTTGGAGCATAACTGGAAGAACCTTCCTAGGCTGGTACTGAGGGACCCAAGTCAAGCCAAACTTGGTGCCTGGAATTCACAGCAGGTTTTGGGCTGCAAAGCAGTAGCTCTCCCCATGCCTGTAGGGCGCAAAGGTACATCTTGGTTTCTGTTCAGTGGACTACTACAGAGAGATGGACATAGCTTGGCTAGATCTCTAACACAGTTCATGGGGAGCAGAAAGCATCACCAGATCATCCAGTCAGTACAACCTAGACATTTTAAACATTAATACTTTTTATGCTGAGGTCCTGTTGCTTCTAAGAAACACTTCTTTGCATGGGGTTAATCCCAAAGAAATGCTGAAGACTCTACTGTCCCTTGACCCTAAGCCACAAGCTGTGGACCAGGAGAGATAAAAGAATAAGCCGCTCAAAGAGCAAATGTTAGAAGAAACTGAATTGGAAATAAATTAAATGAAAATCTTTATTGACAAATACAGCATATGATGTTGAAAAAATAGAAAAGAAACACAAATGTGGGGGCAGAAGAGTAATTTTCATCTTGTTAAAAAATTACTTTTCTACCTACTAAAAAGTTTCAACAGATGTGTTTATGCCAGCCCTTCTTCCCGTATTGAAACAACTCAGAAAATACTGCATGACATGGATAAGACTCCCCCCACAATGCTCCTTATTTAGAGTGTTGCTTCTTTATAACCAGACCTATAACTGCAGTCCCATAAAGCTAACCCTTATTCTGATGATGCTTAAAGAACACAGAGTAGGAATGGAAGAAACAAGAAATAACAGTTCCAATATTGATCTTGCTCTTTTTTACACACTGAAGAGACCCATGTTGGTAAGGTGTGTTTTTTACACAACTGTCTTTTCTGCTCTTGTGACTGCTTCCACTGCTTCATCAGGCTTCCTGGTAACAAACTAAGTCATAATGGGATTGTGCAAGAAGAAAATTCTCTTGCTCTCCTGGAGACAGTAAGACAGAACAGACTCATCATCTGCTTCAAATCCTGAAAAGGCGCCCAGAAGCACTCTTTGGCTAGCTGTGCTATTGAAGCGAAAGCAAGGCCTAAAAAGAGTTAACTGTGTGCCCTGTCTTGTTAGAGAGCAGCAGATCAACTGTTCTGCTTGGTATCTGGCGGATAGCTCATTCTGTTCTGTTTACTAGACCAGAAAACCTTGGATAAAAGCTGGGAGTACTATACTATATGACGTAGTAGTCATAAATATAGATAAGGTAGGCATTTGAGCCATTTTGGCCATGAGCCAAAGAGTTTTTCACAGTTCAGCAAGTCAGTTAGCTAACAAAGAAAGGTGAAAAGTTCAGTGTGAGAAAGATGAGAAGATGACCCCTGGGGTGAGGCTGAAGGCCGGAACGACCACCTAAAAACTGTGCCAAGAGAAGGTTCTGGAAGGCTCCACCCCAAGCCCTGCCTGAACTCCACCTCCTATGAATATGATAATCAGATGATGAAACTGCATGAATATGTATGTTAAGATGATGTAATCTTGAATGTCAACTGGATAAATTACCTTGATTCTTGCTGAAACTTTGAAGTGAGTTTGTGCAGTGCAAACTGCCTCACTTCCCAACGTTACAATAAATACCTTGCTGCTTAAAGACCAAATTGTGTCTGGGCAGTTAATTTATTTCGTGGGTTTTGGCATCACTATGCTCCAAAGGGCTGAGGAGTTCATGTGAACGTATCTAGGTCATGTTCAGTCTTCCCACTGTGTTTACAAGTCATGGCTCAAAATATGCAAGAAGCTGAAGCTGCTGGTTTTGCTTCTAGGTAGATTTATTATTCCAGCCTAGCTCATCTTCCCTTTTGTCAGAGATTTGGTAGTGTGCAGAGCTGAGATTGATGGTCCGCTTAAGCATGCAGCTAGCACCAGTCTCAATTATTGAAGTGAGCTATTGAGAAAAGTTTAGGAAATCTCCCTAGGTTACATAGCATCTCCCAAACAAAGCTCTCTCACCAAGAGAAAGAGTTGGTCTGTCATCTTGTCCCTGTAGATAGTGCCATCGGACTGCGACTTCCCAGCCAGATTCCCCTTAGAGCTAACAGCCAGTGTGCCAAGGGAGCTTCAAACTCCAGGGTTGCACAAACTAAAAGAATCTTGCCTCACCAGCAGGAAACACTGTTCTTTGAAGTGCCCCTCAGTGTACAGGTAGACTATTTTAACTATTTTAATTGCAAAAGGTAGATGGGCAGGTCAACATCAAAATTTCCTCCGCTCTCAGTAGCCCTAGTTTCTGTCTAGTACTGATGTGACTTTCCACAGTTACAGACCTGAAAGAATTGCAGAGTGCTATAGGCAGCAGAAGCTGGGAATGCTGGAGTTGTTTCCTTGCAGCTGTGCAGAGGGCTGGGGGCTGCCAACACCTCTGTCTGTCAATCAGTCCTTGCAGTATAGATGCTTGCTTTACTCAGAGTCGTGACAGAAGTGCCCTGGTCAGAATCTCTCATCCATCACAACTGAGATGCCGGCACACGCTGCTGGGTGTAATGGTTGGACCTTCACATTTTGAATGGACTATGAAAAAGTGCAATAAGTATGTTATTTTCTGGAAAAACTGAGCTCTTCCCATCTCACACATCAAAGCTTCTGTTTGCAATTCAGCCATGTTTGCTATACCATCCTTTCTCCTTTTAAGACTCCTTAGAGGCTAATTCTGAAACTCTGGCAAGACAACAGCCAATCTCACCAGTTACATAGTTTAATCTCTCTCTCCTTCCCTTTTACTGTAGATAATTAAGCAAAACTTAAAAAGAAACAAACCTCAGTTCTGCAGTACTGACAAGGATGCAGCAAACACTGCTGCAGCTCCAGTTTTTAAAACAGGCTCTTCAGCGGTTATCAGTGCACAACAGGTTTACAAGTCACAGTGCCGCATTAGGTAAAAAAAATCTCAGATCTTACATAACCAGTCCTGAGAGATGTGTTGCCAAGTAAGCACAGTTTAAAATCAATCAGGTATAGCACAAAGCATTTAGCACTTGGCTGAGTGTTTCCACTTGCTCCTGCTCAGCATCCATCCTGGGACAGACACAGGACCTGTGGGAAGGGTGAGGAGGAGAAAGCAACTACTTTGACACAGACTCCCATTCTCAGACAGGGCTGTCCTGACTCCAGGGAACAAGTAGAGCCTTAGCACTTAGCTTAACTTCATCTGAGGACAAGTCCATATCCATGCCAAACTGCTGTGACTGTGGTTACAATGCTGCAACCACTGCTTCTCTGTGCCACTGTATGCTTGTTCAAATACAGGGACATCTGTGAGTAACAGCTCTCAGTGTCTCACTCAAAACCATCTCTCAGTCTGAGAGGATTGGTGCCAGCATCCTTCAGTCTGCCTGGGGATAAAAATAATTTCTGGGGTAATACCTTCACCCCTGATGTCCTTTGGCAGGATGCAGCAATATCTAAGTTCGATTTGATGCTCCTGCAAAGCCCACCTGCACACATCAAGTCTGTGCTGGCAGTGAGGTGATATTTGCACTTCCTTCCTGAGGAAATACAAAGCTCTGAAGAAATCTAGCCTAAAAGAAGGGAGACTCAGATGAGATGCAATACAGAAATTTTTTTTTTACAAGGGTGCTGAACCACTGGAACAGGTTGCTCAGAGAGGTGATAGATGCCTTATCCCTTAAAACGTTCAAGGTCAGGTTAGACATGGCTCAGAGCAATCTGGTCTACTGGAAGATTATTATAGTTTAGTTAATTTCTGTAATGAATATTTATGCCATGACATCATCCAAAAGCAGGGGTGGGGGTGGGCATTGATCCCCCTGCTTGAGCTGAACCAGGGAGAATTTTTCCAGAGGTTTCAGGACCCACCAGAAAGGTGGGTCCCTCAAGAGGAGCATCGCAGGAGCTTGGGGGACAGAAGATAAAGAATGAGCATGGGCCAGAAGCCCTCTTTACCTGGCTTTCGTTGCTGGAGCACCATGGGCTCTTTGAGTCTTTGCCATGGCACCCAGCTATCCCTCACTGTCTGACCAAGCCCATGTTCACTATTGGACAGTCAGTTTGCTGTTTATTCCATACCGAAGTCAAGGGAACCATTGCAGTGCCGGTCTCGGAGCATTTTGGAGATCACCCCAGCCCCTGTGCTGACACTGCTTTCAGAGCTGTTTTGCAATACCTTGCACTGCTGCCACTTTTGAAGCTGTTTTGCAATACTCTGTGCTTCCACTGCTGCTTTCAGAGCTGCTTTGCAATACCCTTGCCACTTGCAACGGCAAGCCTGAGTTGCTTTGCAGCCATTAGCTGCCTCAGCCATCACATCCAGAGCCCATGAGTGCACTCAGCTCACCCTGCAGTGAGTTTTCTCTGCACCCATGATGCTGCTGCACCAGAATTCATGCCAGCACCTTGGCAGAATAAAACCAATAGATTTATAGAGGAGCAGCTCATGGTTGCAGGAGGAATCTTGACCACTGGCTATCAAAAGTTTCTCAGTATGGTGCAGCACCTCCATGAGGAAAAGAAAGGGAACAAAATATCAGTTCACCCAGAGGACAATGATGGGGAGGCAGAACCCTCAGACACTGAATCCCTATTGCTTGATAATCTCTGCAATTTGTGGAAAACATCACTCCACAAGCAAGTGAGCCCATATTGACCTGGTTGATCTGAGTCTGGAATCTTATGGGCAAAGGTACGCAGCTTGATGGTTCCACAGTGAGATTTTTAGGATCCCTGTCCCAGGATGTGTGCACTGATCAGGGGTTCATAAGGAAATCAGAACCCCTTCACCTCTGGATACAGCTTTTAACAAGTGTGAGAGAGGGGTTTGCTTATAGGCATGACATCCAGGTGCATCATCACTCCTGGGAGACCATGGAGCAAGGAATCTTACACCTGAGAGTAATGGCGTTGCTAGAGGTACTTTTTTCAAGGGATAGGCAGTTCAGTAGTGACCCAGATCAGGTCAAATGCACCTCACAAATGTGGCTAAAATTAGCACACCATGGGCCATCAGTATACTCTAGTCTCTCCGTGACAATGCACTAGAAGGAAAACCAAGAGACAGTGGGTTCTGTGATGAATAAACTCCAGAATTATGAGATTATCCACATCCCACTATGAGCCACATCTTGACCACAGTGAAGTTGGCTGAGGACCTGCAGATTTTGATGGATAAAGTTAGAAATGGCCACCAAAAATTCAGGAATGAGCTTAGAGCAAGCATCATTCATGTCTCATGGGTATAAGCCAGAGTCCCTGCTGTTAGGAACAGGCATCCTCCATCTAGGGAGAAGGGGAACACCCCACAAGTCAACCTGTACTTCTTTTTACAAGAACATTGGTAAGACATGAAGAGACAGGATGCTCCCCACCTATGCTCTCACAACATGGATACAGGAGTTAAAGGAAAAATTAACTAAAAGAGGTAACTCATCAAGGACAGATGCAGCCCAAATTTCCCATAGTCAAGACCCTAGACAGAGTAGGAGGGATGATAAAGTGTCTGGTCTCTTGGAGGGGACGCCTTGAATGTATGCACATGAAGAAAGTTGTAACTACCAGGACCAGCACTAAAGGGCCCCTGCCTCTAACAAGGTGTCCTGGTTTTAGTAGCCAGGATCAGTTTGTCACTGTGTGGGTGTGTATTCTAAACCCTCTATGTCATTTTTCTCATGAACTGATCACAATGGTCCATTTGCAGCAGCTGCCTAAGGCACACCCAACCCCTCAGGCTACAAGCTGGGTGTTTAGGAACTTCTGTGAGATAAGGAAGTTTTCCTGCCTTCACACCCACCTGAGGGGTCATATCTGCTAATGGGCCATCAGGGATGCCAAAAATATGCCATTGTTCACCTCACAGAGTAAATCACCCATTGTGAAAGTCTCCGCCCTGGGGGAAGGACTGGGCGTTCCCATCTGAGCCCAAACATATATAAGCTTGGGGTTTTGGGACTGGGAGCTCTTCAGATCCAGAGAAGGACCAGAGCCTCTACCGGACTGAGACTGCCACCGGACTGCAACCATCATTTTCACCAGCAGGTTTCTTGTTTTCTTTTTACTTTGAACTCGGGGTGGCCACATGGTGTTCAGCACAGGGGTTGATGAGCTCCATTCTGCTCGTGCCTCACTGTGCTGGGCTGTACATCTGGTGTTCTTCGTGGCATAAACAAATTTTCCTTTTGTATCAGTGTATTTTGTGATCTTTTATTAAATTGTTATTCTGACTTGCAATCACATTCTGAGTTGGATTCATTTCTCCTGCCAGTTTAACTCTAAACCAGCACACAAGGTAGAGGCATGGGATAACCATGTCTCTTGGACTAGGTGGATCCGATGACCTGGCACATCAAATCCACAAGAATATAAAACTTTGGTTAATGCTAGAGCACAATGCACTCTAATGCCATCAGGACATGTCAATCGACTTTCAGGATAGCTGCTATAGACACAGAAGAGATTAAATATCTAGGCACATTACCTGGCCTCTTGGACAACCCTTCTGCTTTGGGATTGCTAAGAGTTGAGGAACAACAGGTGCCTATTGCCACTGCAACAATGCACCACTGACAATACCGCACAGAGACTCTGTGATCCCAATCCATAAGATTATCCATGAGCTGGAGAGCCAAGAACTGGTCAGCAAGACTTGCTCATCCTTTAATAGCCACATTTGGCCTGTGGAGAAGCCCAGTGGAGAATGGACAGTGGACTATTGTGATTTGAATGAAGTTACCCCATTGCAGAGTGCTGCCCCATTCTCTCTCCCCCTCTCTGAAGGTGTTAGTTCAGCCAAGAGTGGCTATTAGCCATTGGCACACAGGAAACCCCACACCACACCCTCTGAATCTCTAACCCAACCTTGTATGGCTGACAAACCGGAAGCCCATGTGGGGGCACTGGCACAGGAATCCAGAGCAATAAAATCAGCACCATGCAGCTACCGCATAGTTTGTAGCCCTACTGTTTGTCGGTTTTCTAGTAGCTGGATCTATGCTGGATTTAAGGCAGTAGCTAGAACTCTCTTTCTCTCTCTCTCTCTCTCTTTACTTCTTCCTCTTCTCCCAATTTCCTTTTCTTAATATTTGGGTAACATAAACCTGGATGGGTTTAGGATTTGCTAAGTCAGTGCTTTGTGAAACACTTTATACTGAGTATATATATTGAGATATATATTCAATATATATTGAGAATGCTTCTTTTAAAGTTTTGCCAAGTTCCTCTCTTTTTCACAGCTTGCTAATAGAAGTGTGTTATTTTGATCCCTTGAAAAGTATTGTAGCACTTTTCCCATGTGTGGCCTGAAAGTATAAAAGAACCAAAGGCCCTATGAACAAATCTGTTGGGCAGGTTTTGGAGCCTTGTGTATTTTTAATGTCGATGAGCTTGTGATAAGAGCTTGAGATGTTACAGCAGCTCAGGTTTGCTGTTATTTTCTTTCAGCTTCATGACTGAGGTTTGGGGGGAATTCTGGGTCACAGAAAAGGCAAAGCCTCTAGCAAACAGGCAGGGTTAGTGGAATTGGATATTGCCTCTTACAAACTTATTCACTGTTACACTCAATGCTTGTTTTTCTTACAGAGCTGGAGGAAGCAAGTACAGCTTTTATAACCTAACTGAGGCCATGGCTCATCCTGGACATCCCTGCTCTGAGCTGCTATCCAGGAGGTGGAATTTCTGGTCTACATTTGCAGTACTGTAAAAGCATTTGATAACAGCTTGAAGGAGTGTCAACACTACTGAGCATCTGCTCTTCTGTATTTTCTGCACAGATTTCTTACTACATGTTCCTGGCTCAGAAAGGTAGACTTGCCATGGTGGTGATAACTGCTGAATCATAGCCCAGTGGAAAAGGATGATGTGGAATGGTGATCTCCAGTGTGAGATCATCATCCTGACAGTTTAAGTAGATCTTCTTAAAGTAAACATTGATATACATTCCTATCCACCTTGTGGGTTCAAAAAACAAAAAATCTAATCCCTTCAGGGAGTGTGTTCTGGCCCTTGTAGTTCATGCTATGATGTTCAAGAGCACAGTGCTGTGTCCTTGTGTGAATTTCTGCAGATGAATTCATAAGACTCCCAAAGCCCATGAAATAGTTAGAGTTGACCAGTGCATTAGCACACATACTCATAATGTCAAAGATGGGGCTGAAATCAAGCTTCCACAGACAATAATGCAAAAACTAAGTGAAGCATGGAAGTTTTCTACAAAAGACTGCTTGGTAACATTCATGCTTATCATTTGTTTCAGCTGAGTTGTTGACAATAGTGACTATTGTCATCAATACACAGTGGCACCATAACAGTCCACAGATGAGACGGTTATCTCCACTCTCTTCAATATTCTGTTGAAGTTGCACCTGAATATGGACTTAGTACACTTGGCACATAACAGGTCTTCGCTGCAGAAGTGACAGAGATGGTGGGAAAGGTTTTTGTTGAACAGCAGAGTGTGACTCTGTTTCAGCACAGCGTGACTCTGTTTCAGCAGAGCTACACGTCTATGCTGTTGAATCAGCTACAGTCACACTTTGTGAGCTGCTTTAGAGAAGCAAGAGATATGGCAAGACCCCAGAAGAGTGGAAGGGATCTGCTCTGAGAAGGTCTGCTCTCAGAACACAGAAGCTGTCCTCCAATGGCAGGCATCTCTGCTCCTGGGGAAAGCAATACCCAGTTCTTCCTGGCCAGAGTTCAGTTGCTGTTGATGTGAAAACACTACCCAGAAAAAAACAGTTTCAGTTGGTTGGTCAGCCATGTATGCCCTATATCCTACAGCTATTGGCAGAGAGATACCAGTGACTCAGCTTCCCTTTATGTGTTACCTTCACAGATAGGAAACTTTCTTTTGGTTCCGCAAGCAGAGAGGCAGTGTACAAGGCAGCAGCAACTTAAATAACCTGCTGCATGTGGTGCATGACCTGCACATGATCAAAAAAGCCAGAGGTAAAAGATTTTCCTTTGGGTTCGTCATCACAAGAACACAGGCAGGGTACAGCTTTTACTTGGGGATACTCCTTTGACCATGGCCTAGGTTTTAGAACCTAGAACCATATCAAGTAGTTCAGGGATTTTCAGTGTGAGTATGATCGCAGAAAAGATACAAATTATGTAGATTTCTCTGGAAAGTTGTCACAGCATTTGACATCTACATATGACTGTGGCTGTTTCTCACTTGGTGTCTCGTGAACTCAGACCAACGTCCAAAAGTTGGGTGTTCCAAAAAAATTAATGCAGAACTTGTTGAGGTTCCATTTGGGAAAATTAACCATAAGCAATCTTTCTGGGAAAAAGTATGCTAGACAGACTCTGGATGACTGCTGTGGCCAGAATCCCAGTGAAACACATATAGAATATACATGTGCATCACACATGAAGATTTATCAGATGTTATCCTCCCAGTGTGATCATGCAGATCCAAGACACTGAAATGCCAGAGGAGCAATTTGATTAGGCTAGAGGCAAATATAATAATCTTCCCTGATGATAACTTTTGGAGCAAAACTATACTCAATGGTCACTCTGGAGCAAACTACAGAATGCTGCATCCAAGAGAATTAAAGAGATAATAATTTCTTTCATATTTCCTTCTCAACCACTGCCTTCAATAGGAGAAGTATTGTGACCTAACCAGTAAGGAGTGCTGGCACCTAATTTTTGGAGAACACTGCAGCTGGTACTTGAGACACTTGGAAAATCTGTATTTGAAGAAGCCAAGGCATTACATTCTGTATCGGGAAAGCAGTGGTGGGAGGAGAAAAGGCACACACTAAAGGCACACTCTCCATCAAAGTATGAATGCCTCAGCATTCTTGAAATTTGTCTTTTCAGTGAACACTTTCCTTGAAGCTTCAGATGTTCATAGGGATGAAAGACAAGGATTTCCTCAGGATATTTTGCATGATGTTTGAGTACTTTCTCATCCTACCTGTTGAACTGTCCCTAAAAAAATGAGTAATTTTGGGTTTCAATGCAACCCGAAAATAATTCCACTGAAATTCTTCAGCTTCCTCCAGAAAAATAAAAAGTAATGATAATCACAAGAAGATGTGTTCATACTGAGAAGAAAGATGAACAAAACATAAAGCCTTACTAAACCACCCGAAATCACAGTCTCTGCAGTCTGCATCTGAGTCTTTTGGCATATAAAAAAATGAGAATATAGCCATTCTTCTGTTTTCTGTTTAAATTAAAGCCAACAGTTCATGTGTTTTACACTTTCCAAAAAGCAGAGTTAGGATAGGGTCATGGGCCATAGGATCCTAAGGGTTCTGCCTGATGAAAATCAATCTAATCTTACCAGCCATGCCAATTCATCCCAGCGGAAGCTGTTTTACATGAAGTGCAAATGTATCCTTCCTTGCCTTTTCTGTAGGTGTGTTGTAGTCGGAAATTACAGTAGCTTGAGTGATAGCACTGGCATACCTTAGCAAGCTTCAATTGATCAGCTCTGAGGTTAGAGCTGTGGCTGTACATACCAAATTGAATCCAGTAACTCTGTTTTGTCAACTGTGTTGAGCAGACTGGGCTGATTTCTGCATTTCGTTTGCTCAGCATAATTTGCTATAAGTTTTCCTCTTGGTGATCAGCAGAAGATTTCCCTATGGGACCCTGCTCTGTGTGTCCCTAGATTAAATGAGATTTTTGGACTAAAAAAAAAAGGAACTTTTTCAATATTATTATCATTAATTATTTATGAAGCAATGATTGCTATAAATCCCAAAGCTTAGATTCTTTCTGTTTCCCTTCTTGTCTTACACAGAAATGTAAGAAATAGGAGAGTTACTGACCCAGTTATTCCAGTAATTTATAGAACAGGGAGATTGCAGGAGGCGGATAAAGGTGGCAGACTAACTGCTTAAAGGCAAGATGCATTTAATGAAGATAATTTATTTTGTAAGAGAGAATCTGTACTAATCAAGCAAAGAAAAACTTACAAAACACCCATAAAGACTGGTATAATACAGTGGTATTTTGTCAGTAGAAGAAAGAAGAAAAAGATTGGTAGTGATCTAGCACCAAAAAGTCAGACATTTGGAGTTCAAAAGTTTTGGGTTATTCATCCAAAGTATCTTTAATTGGATAACCTCATGATTGAGGGAAGAGCTGTGAAATATGGAAGGGTTCTTAATCAGAAGTTGTGATATGTCTTCCAAAAATATGCTCAAACTCTTAAAATTGCAGTTTTCTATTAATGAAAATGTGAAAAGATGGAACACTTAAACATGTGGCGAAAGGTTCAATTTTCCTTTTGAAAAAAGGTTTCTTTGAGGACAAACACCTGCTGAAAATAAAAAGAACACCTCCCCCCTCCCAAACCTCAAAGAATTTCTGCTAAAAAGCTATTTTAATGGAAAATGTTACCATTTTTCACTAAGAGCCAGATGGGGGTTGTAGAACTCAGCCTTAACTAAAGACAGTTATATAACTCTCAGAAAATTCTACTTTAGAAATGGAAAAAAAAAAAAGCCAAAAAATTCATCTGGAAAAGGTGGCTGTTGAATACGCACACACATTTTTTTGCCACCATACAATGATGTTGATAGGAAAACTTATGGAAGGACAAACATGAGGAGACAGGACAAAATGACAGGACAGTGTGGTTGGTAACTAGTGTAGCTGAGGAGAAATGGCTTGAATACCCTTTAGTGGCTCCACAAACATTTCACTTGAATGAAATGGAAGGCATTATTCCATCTGCCTGAAAAATACCTAGTTGCCAGGAATGCCACCTTGAATTGTATAGGGGAACATAAATTTATCTTTCTTATAAATTTCTTGTGCTAACCTGCCTTTTATATATGATGAGGAGTTTTTCTTCCATGGAGTAGCTGTAACAGAGAGAGGACAAGTTTTACTCAAGCAAATGTCCTAACAAATACTCTAGTGGTACTCTGGAGATTCTCTGCATGGCCTGTGTAATGCAGAAAGCCTCAGAGTGACTCATCTGCATGCTGTGTTCCTAGTGCCTTAGATTCCACCATGGCACCCTGCTCTGATGATAGAGATGCTTTGGAAGCAGGCATGCTCCACTTGTCCTAACCTAGTCAGAGCTCTGAGGCTCAAAGCAACAGGTAATGGGAACAAATGTGTACAGGGAAGCTCCTCAAGAAGTCTGGATTCTCAAAGACCCCTATCATTTCAGGGGGAAAGAACAGGCATGATCTTGAAAAAAAACAAAGGCTTTTTGTCTCTTGTCCTTCCTGTCCAGGGGAAGAGGTCTGGATCCCTTTTCACTTTGCTCATCAGTATCCCAAAAATCAGATCTCTTTTTCCTCACAACAGTTGGGGGATCAGTGACCTCTTTGTATATTCCTATAGGGAAGCAGAATTTTGAGATTCTGTCTCACAAAACAGTCTATAATCAAAAAGAAGACATTTTCCATGTAAAGACAGTATTAAAGGTAGACAGGGACATATCCAGTCTGTGATGTTCAAGAAAAATCTCCCAACTGAAATCAATAAAGGGTTGTGCTTCCAAATTAATTGCACACTTTTGTCCTTAGCATTTGGGCATGGAATCAAAACTGATGAGCCAACAAACCAGCACTGAGCTGCTTCTGTGAACAGTCACCATCAATAATCAGAAATACTACGAGAAGTACTCTTTGAAATTCAAATCACAAGGAGCACTATTTAAAAGGGAACTCAGAAGAAGCAGAAAAACCATGCATCAGACATTAATTGTCATGCATCTTGTGTATTGGTGTTACTTAGCAGCATTCAATTTATTTCCATATTATTAATGTCATACCAGAGATGAAATAATTAAACTGGCAGCCTATTTTTTCTGTATTGGAGGCCAGGCCTTCAGCTAGTGTAAATCAGAACAGCTGCACTGCAGTTACTTGGTTTTACAACCAGTTGGGGAGCTGAGCCATTTATTCTAAAAAGGGAGAGCTGAAAAAAAAAGTCAAATCCTTCATTACTCTATGTTGTTCCTTCTTCTCCAGAGTAAGGGCTAAAATCCCTGCTGATCTGGAACGGCTCCCAAAGCACACTGCAAGCAATCTGGAAACCTCTCCCAGCAGATTCAACAAATTAAATTTGGAAGGTTAAACATTTAATAACATGCTAATAATTTCTTCCAAATGAGCACACATAGTAGCTGCTATATCCTATTCCTTTTATAACCAATTTCATCAGAAATTCTCACAAATCTGTTTTGACAGAAATACTATATTATGTGTGCAGAGAAAGAGCTGATGTAGAGTTCATCACCCTGTCCCCCTCCTTTTAAGCCCCATAGCCTTTTGCCTGCCTTCTAGCCCAGCTCCCAACATGCTTCTACCTCTGCAATAGCAGGATGACTCCACCTGAATCCACAGCACTTTTCACACCATGACCTTAAATGGCAGATCTGACCAGGAGCAGCTGTCAAGTGGATGACTGCAGTGATACCATGGCCCTTTCAAACTATGGGTGTCCTGATGCTGGACACATTATTCTTCAGTGGGTGGCACAAGAGATTTGGGCAAAGCCAGAATGTCATCCAGGCTACCTAAGGCCTGTTTGGAAAATCCACTGAAGCTAAAAGAAGTAGTTTACTGGGGAAGGGACCATATTTCTTGTATATTGACTGTGCCCACCCTTTTTTAATATGAAGGGAATAAAGTATGCCTTTATGTGGTGACACGGAAGAAAAGGAGAGGTATGTGATTAAGTCCTCCAAGCAAGAAGGGAACAAAAAGGTGAGTTTTGGCATATAATTAATCTGATTTTTAACTATCATAGCTGACATCAAATGAAGACAAGAAGTGACAAGTTTGCAAACAAACAGCGGGAAGGGGTTCTCTGTACAACAGATTGCAAATCTGTGGAACATGTTGCTGAAAGATGTGCAGGTAAGACAGCTTATATGAATGCCAGAGGAGATGGGATAGATTTATGGCAGAGGTTCAGTGAAAGATACTGAATGGATAAAAGTTTTGTTTGATTAGAAAAGCCTGGAGCTGCAAAGTGCTGGGACCTGGTGTAGAGTTTAAGAGAAGTATCATCACCATTTTTGCCATGTTCTTGTAGCTGTCTCTCAGCACATGCTTTTGGCCACATTTGGAGACAGACTTTTAGTCTGACCTCAGATGGCTGTTCTTAAGCCTCTGTGGCATCCCAAACTCCTAGAGGTACTAGACATACATCATCTTATGCTCCTCCCCACCAGTGAAACCTGATTGTTTCTCATGGAGTTACATCAGCTTCTCACTCTTGCTATCTCCCATGTTCAGTGCCTTCTCTTATGTCCAGCAGTTTTCCATTGTCTGTACAAGCGTAGCAAACACTGAGGCCAGGTCCTGTCATGCCTTAACTGGTCTACAAGCTCTTGACTGGTATCCTGAGGAGCACTGGGGCTGTGTCCTTACTGTGGGAGATGCAGCAGGAGACCATAGGTGGAAATCTGAACTTCTCTTTATTTCATAGCCAGCAGAACAAAAAAGGCCTTTTCGTGTTTCCTGCCAATCTCAAAGCATTGTTCCAGTGTTACAGAACAGCAACTGACTAGTTTAAATCTGAGCGATGATGGAGAATTTGGAAACCATCATGTAATATGTGCACAGCTGCTGTTGACACTTCTAAGCGATATGGTTTCACCCACAATGTGTGCACTGCAGGCAGCAAGAAAAGAGCACGGCATTCTCCTTAAATCACAATTGCCAAGGAGGAAATCAAACCCATAGGGCTCATCTCGGCTCCCTAACTATTAAGGCATCTGGGAGAGACAGGATTGTTAAGGACTTAAAAACAATTGTGGAGGCACGAGGGTGCTGTGCTTCAGCCTTGAGGCCAATGAGAGGTAAATCCTGCAGGGCAGGATAGTGCCTTTTATCATGGTAATTGTCATCCCTTACCCAACTCTGCTCAGTTGTAAAACTTGCCCTCTTACCCTTGGGGAAGGTCTGATGAGGCACAACAAAATCAACTGTGCTGATATGAGAGACAGCTGTCATGTCTTAGAAGGGATCAGAAGCCATCAAAGACCCCCAAAGCATCCCCAGATTCATTTTCTGAGGCCTTCCAACAGAGGATTGAAAGCTCCCCCATGCCCAGGGGAGGTACCAGGTATTTCCACTTGGCCTGAATATATATTAAGCCATTGGACATTACGTTTCACAGGTTTCTTCCCCCACCCCTGTAGCAGGATGATCTACCCTAATAAGGCCTAGAATCCAGTGAGAGAATGCAAAGCTATCACACATGCTATCTGTGGTGAGCTCCTGCTGGTGCCAGGGTGTATTGCAATGAATGCACAGATTCCTACTGTAATTGACAGAAATCACTTTAATGCTAGTTGTCCAGGGTTATATAGTGTAACTTCAACTTGGAGTTCCCAAAAGGGGTTTGCTGTCATTAGTAAATTTCGATCAGCACTGAGTTGCCCAATGATATCCTTTGCAACATCTGGCACATAAGGTGGTGGTGGGGTCTCCCTTTCTTATTCCCCAAAGGGCAGTTCTTTTTAAGATGACCTTCTTGATCACACTGATTATATCAAACAGCAGTGCTAGCTATGACCATTTGCTCAGCTAATACGGTTGCTAGCAGAGAGACTCCAAGCTGACATTCTGACATGCCATGATAAGTTCAGCAACAGATTTGGTCTGATTTTTTTAAAGGCACTATGGCTTCTTGACAATCCACATTTGCATTTTCAATTGCTAACTGAAAAAGTAAGATTTGGGCCACTGTCTCATTATCTATTTGACACGAAATTGCACATACAGTTCTTTGGGCCCCTGCTTAACAACTGCAAAAGACTGTTCTCTATTTCTTGCATCAGGAATTTTCTTAAGGGCTTTCATAGTTAAACCTGTAGCTTCAACAAAAACATGCCATGACAGTCACCTGCACAATCACAGTAAGGTATGATCCTTCCCCCAAAAGCTCATTTTGACCTATAGCCATTCCATTAGTTATATTATCCATAACTTGAGCAGTAACCAGCTCTCAATATTCAGCTACCCACACAGCAAACTGCATGGCAGACAAAATTAAACATAAAAGGCATCTCCAGTCAGATGGGGTCACAATGTATGAATCTGCGATAGCTGCTACCAAACCCATTGTATAATGATGATTGCAGTCCATAATCCTTTACTGATTTACAGACTTTTACAACTTCATAAGGAAGACATGCAAATTTGGGGTGGTGATGTGGCTTGTAAACTACTGGCATTGCACTCATAAATTCAACACCCTTGCAATTCCAAAGCAGTTAATTTACAGTTCTCTAAAATAGATGAGTGTCATGGGTTTCTGTAGCTGAATTTTAGTAGAAGGGGAGGCTTCCAGGATGGTTTCTGTTAGAAGCTGATAGAAGCTTCTCCTGTCCTGTGGAGTCAATGACAACCAGGTCCAGGAGGGCTGTCCTGGATGATGGCCAAAGTTTCAGAGATATATATATTGTAGTTAAGAGCTGTTATCCTTTCCATTATCACATCTTAATTAAATTTCGTTTGAATTTAAAGGAGATTTGTCTCCTTTGGTTCCTAGTACAACAAATTTCCTAATTTCATCTAAACTAAAACACTTATGTTCCTTTGTAGCCGACTGACTCATAAGTACTGCAGTCACTCACCTCTGTCACAACGATGGGTGATGATCCTGTAACAGGACTAAGATGCAAATGACCAACCCGGTTTGACTGCAGCATCCACTACAGAGCAATACATGCATTGATTTTAATCTAGTTTGGATGCCATTTGTAGTGGAATGAATGCACAGACTCCTGCTGTGATTGACAGAAATAATTTTTATGCTAATTGTCTAGGGTTATATAGTGTAGCTTCAACTAGGAGAGACTAAACAGTCAAGGCAGAATACAGCTGTGGTCACACCAACACCGCACATATGGGCGGCTGCCACACACACACACACAGGCCTTAAGAGTTTCAAGTTATCCCTTTTGCACCCACAAAGAGCAAGCTACAGGAAGAGAGAAGCTGGCTCTGTTGGTCAGTAAATCAAAACTTTGGATGAAGAAATACAGGATTATCTAGACATTTTCCAGGCCTTCTACTTCCTTCTTGTTCCCATGCTTGATTCAGTTGTGCTGTTTCGGTGTTGAATTATGCTAAAAGGAGCCTGGTTCACCAAACTTCAAACACACATCCTACTTTTTGAAGCAGGATTTTAAAGATAAGCATCCTTTCTTGAAGTATGTGGATCTTTTCACATGAAGCAGGGATGCCTGTTCATGGTTATTCTGCAGGGGTTAAGTGAAAGAGAGAGATCTGCCTGTGTTAGTCATATGGTGTGTCATATCAATCTCTACTTAATGACTGTTTCTTTTACTAGTTTTGATACAATGCACTATACTATTTTAAGCTATCATTTACTCTACTAGTAGGTTTTCAGCTTTTACACTGTGTAGTAAATAATTCTGATTAAGATCTTTCATCTGTTCATTGGTCTGGTCATTTGTCATAATAAAAAACTCATTTTATGTAAGTATATCAGATTTGCCATCATTAAAACCTGCAGGACAAAGTGATTTAATCACACCTCTATAATTTGTTAAATTTAAACTGTTGACAAAATCTGAGGCTAAGACTTGATTCAGCTGTACCCAAGCTTCTCTCTGAGAAGGAGTTTAGAAAGCAAGGGAGTCCTTTCTGCATCTCATGACTCAATGGCAGGGCTTCTTAGTAACTTTTGTCTAAGCCTTCAACCCCCCCCTGCGACACCCTNTTTTGTCTAAGCCTTCAACTCCCCCCTGCGACACCCTCCCCAGGAATCAAGGGTGATCATGAATCTTTCTATTCTTATCCTTTCTTTCTCTTCCTTCCTTTCTCTTCCTTCCTTTCTTGTTCCCTTATATACATACTTAAGTGCTTCATATTGCCATATTCGTATAGATAATCAAGCAAGCCTGCACAGTGGAGTTTTTAGGTGAGGCACCGTGTGCGCAAAACTGGCCCTTTACTCCTGAGGTTCATCTGCCAGGGCCTAGCAAGCTTGGATGGTGACAGTGAGGTCCTCAGGATGTAGGTTTGGTTAGAGTATCCTTCTCTTAGGTGGATGACCTTACAGGGCTAAGTGAGCTCCATCTGCCCGGGTTTGGAGTTAGAGTTGTCCTTCTCCTAGGATGGTTGCCGGGCGGCTGACGAGCCCATCCTGCCCGAGGACACCCTTTGTCAGACCCTTCAGTTGAGACCTGACCAGCATGGAAGACCCTGCCGGAGGCATAAACCACCGCCAGCATAGCTCATAACTTCATAAGGGCACACAAGCTTCTCCCCCACGACAAGGGGGTGTCCATGGAGAAGTGTATAGATAATAATAATCCGAAGTCTACATACCTGCTTTCAATTGCAGGCAAATTGTTCTAAAATAATCCCTATATATGTATATTTACAAGCAGCAATCATTCAATATTTCACTGTAATCCATTCCAAGGGATCTATTAACAAGACTCTGGGTTACTCTCATCCTCATGGGGTGGGTCTAAACAGAATTCTCCTACTTCCAGCCACTGCTCCAGAGAGTTATGGCTCTCCCAGATGACTTCTGTTGAGTCCACTGACACTGCCTGAATGACACAGGGCTTCCCCACAGGCCCAACCATCTTTCTTTCAGGGGATGAACCAACCCAGTGTGAGAAGCTGCAATCCATTTAATTCAACTTAATGTCTCTCCAATTAGGCATTATATATAAATATAGGTCTGAGCTGCTCCATGGGACTAGGCACCTCCCTTCAACCCCTGTCCTGGCTACTTAAAGTATCACATCTTTGGGAAAAGGACTAATTGGTTTCTTACCATGTTTGTACACATGTCCCTACATACTGGAAGCCTGAGCAATCCATAAGACAAACAATAGGTTAATTTTCATGGCACTCCACTTCAAAGAAATGCCTGATTTAAACAAAGCACTAATGCTGCAATTTCAGTGGATGAAAAGGTATTTAAAGTTAGAAGCTAGACAACTCAGGAGATCCCTAATCATATTCAAGAGGAACCTTTATGATCTCAGATATTTATCTGACTCTGTTCAAAGTCTGTATCACCTAAATATTGTCACCAATGGCTGCAGTGCTCCTTCCCTTACAAAATAAATCAGAAGGTGCCCTTAGCATGTTTCCTCTGACAGACGGCCTGTGCCTTTCCTGTTTACCTCCAAAGGCCAGCAATGCAAGGCAGCACAGAAATGATGCAGTTCCCTCTCCCTAGGAGCTATCCATACTGGTCAAAGAGCTGCCTTACAGAGTGCCAGTGCTTGCCGTAAAGCTTCCTGGAAGAATTGCAAAAAATTCAAACATAAGAACTGCATGCAGTGACATGAGGCAGAGGTGGCAAAATAAAAGCAATGGAATTTTTTTCTGAGACTCTGAGTCTCTCAGGTCTTGGCATATGAAAAACTAGGCTACTTTAGCAGAACTCATGTAACTCCATCTAAAGCAAAGACAGACTGGGCTGAGGACTTGAGTATATAAAAGATTGGTCCTAGATCACTTTTCCTAACAGGTCTTTCCAAATTAATTTAGTACCAGATGTAAAAACTTGTTTACTTCATCCTCCTAGCAGATGATATCCAACAACCACACTTTCTTGGTTCACATTAGGCAGACAGTGGTAGTGATTGTGTTTAGGTTTTTCTCCTATTACAAGTAAGTGCAGATATCCAGCTTAGAAGTGTCAGGAGAGACACCTGTCAGAGATTGCTGAGAGAATAATTTTTACCTATGGATGAAACTGTCTGCTGCTGCCACAAACACCTGTGGTATACCCTTTGTCATAGAGCTGCTGTTTCTGCAAGTTTTTATACTGTTTAAATATTATAGTTAGGATAAAAGATGTATTAGATAGGTAATTAATACCATTCCATTATTTCTGTATGTCCAATTCTGATTGGTTATGGGAACCCTGGTTACAGCCCCCTGGTTGGTTCATGTACCCCTAAAACCTCACTGGCTGGCTGGTGGAGCAATACAGCTCCACCCTATAAGGCTAAGCCACCCCCAGTTTTCCCTTATAAGTTATAAAACCTCCTTCCCTTTTCCTTTTGTGTCACGTTCTGCCCCTAACTCCACCCAAGTTCTAGAACCCTCCGACCGAACCCTATAAGAATCCCATGCTCTCCTTAATAAAGTGTTCACACCCATTCACACCCTTCCCTGCATGGACCATGTCCTTCTTTCCCTTCCGGACCGCGACATAGAAGACAAGGAAGAGTTCAAAATAATGAAATATTTGATCTTAAGCCAAATTACATCATTCACTCAGTTGTATCTTTCCCTTTTAGATTTGCCATGAATAAAGGAAAAAAAAGAAAAGCTCAGCTTGGATTAATCCAAACTCTCATTTTTATTCTGGTTTCAGAACTACCAGCAAACAAATCAACCCAAACTTCAGCACCTACATAGCTCAGACATTTCAGCTAACCAATTTTTGTTTCTCAGAAAGTTAAAACCATTCCTGGCTATACCTTTGGGGTTGGATTCAATTACATGGAAAGATTCTTCTTGCCTTTAGAACACAGAGATTACAATTTTGGGCTGCCTCCTGATTGCTCTGTACCATGACTCTGAATCAAGCTAAATGACTACACAAGTACCTATGGTGACAGGATTTTTGACAGACAGAACCCTCATGTGCCTATCCACAAGCCAAAAGTCCTGCACAATTTAGAGCACAGGATCCTAGAGCTTGTGCCCCGTGAATGATGAATAATTCTTTGGGTGTTGTGGACCTTAGGGTTGTTTCTTTTTTCCTGGCTCATTATCACTGTAAATACCATCTCTCAGCACTTCTTTCCCAAAACCTTCACATTTCCATCCCCTCTGTCTCCTGCTAGCTCAGTACCACAGCAAGATCACTCCACAGCCACACACCCAAGTTATTAATGCTGTGCACATATGGCCTACCTGAGCCTAACAAGCATTTTCATGTTCACTGTAGTCTGTTCCTGCTGAGCCTCAACTGACTTTGGAGGACAGTCTACCACTCAGCTATTGCTTTAGAGGCATTAAGTGACATTTTGTTCCCTCTGCAGCAAAAGATGCTCCATGATGAACAAATCAGGAGACCTTCACAGAGCCAGCAGGAGTCTTTAGCAAAAAGCTTACAAAAAAAGATTTAAGCCAGGTTCTTCTGTTCGAAGAAGAATGTTTCTCTGTGATCATCTACATAGACTCAGCTCCAGCCTTGTACTGGGAACAGGGAGGAGTTGCACTTTGTCTATCCTCTCTCCTTCTTTTTCTGGTGATAGGTGGTGCTGCTGCTCTTCCTAAAGACCAGGAATGCACTTGCATGTTACTATCTTTCTCTTCACTACTGCTCAGGGTGTTCTAAGCATAAACCACATCGTAGATTCTCAGATTTTGGACAGCTGAGGTCCACAGCAAAATATTTCTCCCACCAGCTCCCATGAGCATTTTAGCACACGATCAGATGTACCAGCAAATGATGCTCCTCAAATCCCCATGGCTTTTCCTCTTTTCCTGTGGCATTGGATGTGTGGTTTCCAGATCAGGACTCTCCCGCTTCCACACTGTGATGGTTCCCATGTGGTTTTGGCCGGGAGGCTTTCAGAGCAGCTCTCACTCCAAGGGCTCTCACAGACAGACTGCTGACAGTGGTGCAAAGCACTCAGAGGAGAAAAGAGCAGGCAGTTTATCAGGACTGTGTGACTCCTCAAACAAGTGTTGTTCCTTAGGGTGCTTTCACTGAAGTCAGTGGCCAATTGTTTGGTCAGTTAACAGTCCTTGTAAAAGTCCTGGTCAGAGCAACTAGTGGTGAAATTATTTTCCTGGAGTTATAATGAAATACACCTCCAAAGTCTCATCCTTTCCATTACTTCTGCAAACCCCCATGTTGTAAGAAAAGTTATTTGTACATCTGTTGTAATTTCTGCTTTCAGGTGGCTTTTCCTCTTTACATCCTAACTTGATGGCTCCCAAATCCCTAGCTCCTCCCAGAGAGCAGGAGAGCCCATGGAGGTTCCCAAGCCAATATACACTGCATCCCTTCCACTTCTCATTCTGCTCTAGGCAGCCTTGCAAGGATTATTGTTGCAGAATGCAGAAAATCAGATATTCTGTGAATATTCTGTGAACAATTCATTGTGCAGTTCCCAGGAGAAGCAGGCCTGTGTTTACAGATTTCAAGAGAGCAGTTCGCAGCCTTGGAGTCAGAACTTATCTATAAGAAGGACATCTGCTGTTACTCCCCAAATTCCTTCAGAGAGCCATCATGGGATGAGTTCTTCGGGAGGAGTTAATTAACATTAACACCTATGAACTGCGGACTTTAGGTGGCCTGAGAATGAACAGTTCTAAGCTGACCAATCATTTGATCTAATGATGTAACTGAAAAGCATAGATGATAAATACAGTGTGTGATATGTTAATAAAGCTTTTTCCCTTCGGATGGACTGACTGCACGAAGTGTGTGTGTGAGTTTGTGAGCCTTAAGGGGCCCGTGCTGCCCTGAAGTGGCTCTGGGATGAGCTCTCATGTGAGCTTTTATATATAGATATATATTTTTTATTTTATTTTACTTTAGATTATTATTAATCAAGTCTTTGAATGGTAGCTTCTCAGGAGCTCAGGCCACAGCTGAGCCCAGCTCAGAGGCCCTGGGGAGCAATTATTGAGATCCTAGCTATCAAGCAAGAAGAGATCCCTGACTGCTATGTAGTTTGTCCTAGCAGCTGCAGTGAGCTTCCAAGAGCCATCAGACCCAAGGGAGGTGGACTTTTTTCTTCCCCTGCCTTGTCCCTTTCAAACATCTCTCCATGCTGTTCTCTGTCAGTGCAATGCTCTGCGCTTTTGTCTACACAGAAGCTTTCCTACTGAGGTGCATCTGCATCAGCTCTGGAGAAAAGTGCCTTTAATGCATAGCATGAACCACCCCAATTTCTTCCCACCCACAGCTCTTTCCAAGAAGCTGTGAAATGTGCTGCCACAATGCATTAAGGATGCATCACACAACTTGGTATTGAAGAGGCCTCCCAGTGATGCTGCTAGACCTAAAGAGAAACCCACAAATTGCAAACTAGTCTGCTGCAGTTCACCTACCACAAGCTCCTTTCTATTGTTCATTGCAGAACTTTCTCCAAAAATCACATTGTATCAGTGAGATGCAAACAATCAAAATCCATTGCCTTCTCAGTATCAGGAACAGGCCAATTTATGGCAAGCTTAGTGCGATTGGGAAGTGTAATAATTAACTCTAGTTAGAATATTGAGAAGCTCTTGTATTGTTTTAAGCAAGAGAAGAAGTTGACAAGAAAAAAGGGCAAAGTATGCCCTGGTCCATAGC
Organism: Formicarius rufipectus; assembly: GCA_013399695.1. NCBI lineage: Eukaryota > Metazoa > Chordata > Aves > Passeriformes > Formicariidae > Formicarius > Formicarius rufipectus. Next base: position 13,884 of record VXAU01003098.1, on the reverse strand, counting down.
AACAGTTAAACCCACTCTGGTTGTTGGATTGTGATTGCTCCACTACTTAGATTTTCTTGGTTCTGCTTCAAAATTCAGCTAAATCAAATGAGGCCTGATTTCCTCACGGACACAAAATCCCACAATCTTCCCAGACTGAATGAAGAATGTGGTCAGTTTGGTGCAGAAGGAATGGGAAAGGTGGAGGAACCATGTCAGAGAAAATTATCATTTTCCTGATGTCACTGAACCTCATCTTGATAACAACTTGGAAAAACCCCACATTTTGGAAGTGTCAGAAGGCAATAAACAAGCTCACATTATGTGGCTGCCTGGAAGCAAGAAAATTTGACTTGATGACCCAGAAATCTCTTCCCCACTCCATTCTGTAAAAATGCCTTTTTTTTTTTTTTCTCCAAGGAAAAAAATTTAACAAATCCTTCTGGCTTTCCTCTTGTTTCACAAATACATTAGGTTACTAAGAAACTGTATTTCACCAGGAATAAAAACAATATTTCACTGTCCATCCAAGCCAACTATTGTCTCCATTCCAGCTATTATCAGCAGTAGCCTGATTAATTTGACCTGTAGCAACTAGAAGTCTTCTGGCTGCAAGCCCCCTTACAATTATGTTTCTATACAAGTAGAATGGAAAGACAGTAATTTTTAAAAAATTCTTACCTGGTAAAGGCATAATGAAAGTGATTTAGAAGCTTTAGAAGGAAAGGTGGAAAACACTTCAGAGAATAAAGGTGACCATAATTTGGGGCTGTTTTTTTCTGTTGATTACATATGCATTCTCTCCCAGTGCCTATTACATCAAGGAAGAAACTGCTTTCTGTAAGCGTACTGAAAACAGGTGAGAGTTTGGAAAAGAATTGAAATATTACGGAAGAGTAGAATATGGGGCTGGAGGGGCCCTAGGATGGGCTCAAGATAGCTAATGTGTGTTTTAAATCCTGAACATTCTCCTTCAGCAAAGATTTGTCATGGGTTATTTTGGGATTATGAATGACAAATAATAAGCAAGCAGGGAGAGAAAACAGCCTTAACCCAGGAAAAGAGGTGGAGGAAACAAAACTGCACCAGGGTTATACATCCTTATGTCTCCCTGCAGCGGAAAGGAAAGCATGATCTTAAAAGGGGCATGTGATCTCCCAACGGCACTTTGAGCCACGGATGTTTAAGCATCTAGAAAGAACTGGTGACAGAGAAGCTTTTAGGCAAATGACTTGGCTAGCAGGCCTGTTAGGGATGGAAAGAGGAATGAATGAACACTGCTTATGCATATTATGCACAGTTGCAGCCTGGCCTGCTCTTCGCTTCGCTAAACAATGGAACATACAAATAAAATAAAGTTCTTCAGACGTTCTGGAGCTTCTCCATCGCTTTCGGTGGCTGTACCTAGCTCCATGCTGGCAGATGCCTGTGTAGTTGGAGGAGCAGTACCGGGGACCCTCTGCGGCAGGGCAAGGTATGGGGGTGGCCAGGCTGGGGCGAAAGGATTCGATGCTTCCGAAGGGTCGCTGAGTTCCTGTGGGAGGGAAACAGAGGAGATCCCTCTATGGGAGAAAGGCTCAGGGATGAGGAGAGGGGGGCGGAGAGGGGGGCAGAGAGGGGCAGGTTTTGTCATACTTTCCCGGGGCGGGGGCTACACAGTAGGCGATGAAGGGTCTTCTTGCTGCAGAAGGAAAGTTGGCCGTGATGCCACGCAGGGCTTGTTCTCCTGCATATTTCCTTCTCCCTCCCTCCCTCCTGCCGTGCTTCTCCGCCTCCGCCGCCTCCTCCTCCTCCTCCTTCTCCTCCTTCTCGTCCTCTCCCCCGCGAGTTGAGCGCACAGTACAGCCAGTCGGTGCAGGCGGCGGAGACCCGCAAGCCGATCGCCCTTGCCCGGTTCCAGTCCGGGTCCCGGTCCCCTGCCTATGGTATGCTGGCGGGCGGCTCACCCAGGCTATGAGCCGCCGCCGGCCCGGAGCTCCGCCGCCCCTCCAATAGCCCACGGCAGGAGCACCGCGCTGCGGGTCACCTTGCAGGGAGGTGAGTGACCACCCCCCATCCTCTCCCGTCCCATCCTGTTCTGTCCTAGCCCCTCCGGGAAGCGATACACAAAACCCCCTCCCCCCACTCCGCGCCGCGTCCTCCAGAGCGGCGCCGCCGGGCGCGGAGCGGAGGCGGGAGCACCGCGGCTCCCTCAGCCACCGTAGCGGAGCCTCCGAGGGGAGCCCCGGGAGCGCGGGGTCTGGAGGGATCCTGCCCTCTGAGGCGCCGCCCGCAGAGATTCTTCTCCGATGCGTGGCGAGAGCCGAAATTAGCGTATCCTGTCCTGCCCGGCGGGGTCCGGGGAGGAACGAGGCTTTTTCGGGGCCTTGGCAAGGTGTGGCTTGGGAGCACTGAATGGGAGAGTGTGCGTGGGGTCCCCTTTTTCCCCTTCCTCCTCTTCCCCATAAGGAATCCCCTCCAGTGCACTGTGGCAGAGCATCTTTTTGTCCCCGCTCCCGGCCACTCTGCCAGCCCAGGGCAGCCTCTGGCCTGGGAAGGGGTTGATGCGGGGGTGAGCGGCCCCGGGCGGGCTGCGGGGAAGAGCTGGAGGGAACAGGCGGCAGAGATGCTGGGCTCTTGGCAGACGCAGCTGCACACTTCCCTCACCATCCTGCTCCAAAGACGCCGGACTGAATTTCTTTTCCTTCTCATTCTCTAGTTTGCAATCAGTGACGGCTAAGTTGGAGGGAGAGGGATGGTTGAGGTGAGGAGACAGTAGTCCCTGCTATTCGGTGGCAGAGAGGGGGTGACCTTGGGTAAGTCCCTCATGTTTGCCCCATCCTTCTAGATCTGGTATCACTAAAGCATCCTGCAAGGGGGTCAGTCCTTCAGTAGGAAGAAGCTGGCAAATGCATTGAGACCTTTCTGGAATTGACAATGCAGGAATACAAGCCTTCTTGTACAGGACTGGTAGCACTTGCTGGTCCAGAGTGCACTGCGGAAGAGGTGCAAGGTTCTATGTAGGACTGGAGATAGTGATGGGGTCTGACCCTTGGTAGGAATATGGAGCTATGTAGTGGCAGAAGTTGTTCCGGTGAGCAATCTGTTGAACTGTGTCTTCAAAATCACTTTAGGAATGCTGTAGCCACAGTACGTAATGAAGGAGAAAGAAGGAAAAAAAATCTAAACTTTCCAGGAGGATTAAATAATCAAATTGCAATTCATTAGACATTAATCTGGCATAAAGAGAGCATTAACAACATATTCCTAAACTCAAGATGATGCATTAACTGGTACTTAGAGGGAGATTTTTTTTGTGTGTTATAAAATGCAGTCAGAACAGAGAACAGTTTTCTACATTCATGCATTTAAATTACTTGCTCTTAATTATAGTTAATGAGCTATCATCTTCAAAGTAGCTGCATGTAGGTGCTCCATATTAATTTCAAATTACCTTTCTAAGAATAAGCCATTTCTGATTTTACTGGATATGGTGACATTTTTATTGTCAGCTTCATAAATAAAGGTCGTGCCAGGGTGTATGTAGGATAAATGCATTTGTACGAATTGAATGAAGGCACCTTTTATTAAGTGGGCAAGTAGACATCTCACACCACTGGCGCCATATGCTCTGGAATAAATCTCACACAGGAAGGTGTTTCCTTATGGAAATGAAGATGTAATGCGGTATGTAGTGTATACAGGCACCACCACAACACATTTAACTTGATGAACACTGTCCTCAGGATTTAAAATGTTTTTGCTTCTGAGAATAGTATTAAAGTGCAACACAGTTGGTTAAGGTTTTTTAGTCGTTCTCTCTACTGTAAATTCATATCTGCATCCAACTGTAATTGTTTCCAGGAGACTTTTTTAATACTGCTTGCATGGTTATTAAGACTGCACATTGCATATGGGGATTTCCAAATTTTGTTTTGTTCACTTTGAAGATGAATCTTTAAAGGTTATTGTTTGTACAATACAAATGGAAAAGAACTGCAGAGGTGTGCACAGGAGGAAAATACTCTCTGTATGTTATTTTGCTTTGACAAATGTGAATAGTGTCTGTGTGGGTGTAACTGTTTATGTCTGAATATGTATCCTCTGCCTTTCAAATCAGTTGTTTCTGAAAACTCTCTAGTAATAGTTGTAAACTACTTTTGAGTAATGGGATCACAGCAAAATGCTCTTCTTCAGATGTAAATGTGTTTGACTTTGAGGATTCATGTGGAGCTGGTCCAACCTACAGCAACTAAGAATCAAAATATTTTGTGCTTTGAATTTGGTGTCATAAAATTGAAATAGTGACAAACTGGTTATTTTCATTGCACCAGCAAAGACGTCTTGAAGTAGTGGTGCAGTACGTGAGAAGTGTGAGCCCATGCACTCCCAGTTTTATATATGGCATCCCTATGGATGTGTATCTGTATGTGCATATCTATATAAAACCTGAATGTGTAAAGTTGCCTCATTTACCAACCATCCAAATCCATGATGTAAAGTATTTTTGTCTTTATACTCTGAAATTTTAGTTCACTGGGGCATGAGAAGAATGAACTTGCTGTTCACATCAGGTTGGCGTAATTCTAGCAGGGATTTATGTGCTTTGACTGAGTGCTCAGACACATTAAAATTCACCAGAGAGAAAGAACACTGAAATTATGCTTTAAAATTGGTAATTTCCTTGGAAGACAATTATAGTATCATAGAATGGTTTGGGTTGAAAGGGACTTTAGGATCATCTAGTTCCACCTTCCACTAGCTCATGTTGCTTGGGGCCCCATCCAACCTGACACTGCAGGCTTCCAGAGGTGAGGCATAATCAAGGACTTCAGCTCATTTAGGAGAGACCTGACTTTCCTAGGTTCTGCAAGACATCCAGCTTGGTGTCAGGTCCTGCATGACAGCTGTGCTCAGCATGCTTCTTCAGGATATCTCCCACAGCAGCTTCCTGCTACGTGCAATGTCTTATCCAGCCTCTTCCAGTGTGTGGTGTCCCCTCATCACCCACCCACCTACCTTCCAGCTCCTATTCTTGTGCTTTTTGCAACAAAACAATCTCTCTTCTTCCAACTGTATGTAGTTTGCAAGATAATGGAGACAATGTTGTGTTATGGATATGCTGGCAGATCAGTATCCTTGCCTCCCTTATAGAAAAATCCAGGGTCGTATGTTCCTTCTCCTCCTAAAGGCAAGAGGTGATAGGATTTTTCTTCATGTTGAGGCAATGCCCCCAGTTTAATGCACCCCATTATTCATTTTCATTCTGGCTTCTGCAGGGAGGGGTGAGTACCGGGTTAAGAAAGGTCTGCAAAGGACAATCTATGCCCACTGATGTTACTGCTCAGTGTTTCCCAGCCTCCAGCTGCCAGTCTTAATATGGATAAATCACTTATTCTATAAAGCTTTTGTCCCACAGCATATTCTTGGCTCTGCAGTTCTAGAGCCTATGAAGCACGATTGATTCTATTGCCCCAGCAGTGTCTCTTTGATCTAATCATCTTCACCCTGATGAACTGGCACTAGCAATTTTACAGTATCCCAGAAGCATTTTTTGATCAAAGTGACTTACAACCCTGAGGTGCTTTGTTTGGGGCAGGAGGTACAGAAACCCTCATTTTGCACCAAGTCTGCACCACCAGGCTATCTTCCTGTTCTGTCATCTCTTTATCATTCTTGTGTCAGTAATATCTCAAATCCCAGCCCAGAGCACAGCGTTGGTGGGTTACATGCAGAATAAGTGTGAGGAAGGTATTTCGCCCTTTGCTTCCCACATACAATGCGGTTATGCAGGCAGAGCCAGATGAGCAGGGTGTGTGCAAGAATGAAGTTCTCTGGGGACTTGGCTGCCAATCAGGAACGAGACTTAAGTGAGTTAGTAGAGTCTGTCCTGGATCCACATTTGGGTGTTCCTGTGTGTAGGCCAGCCAGGTCACAAATACAGTTTAACAGGGATTTTAGGTCAAAGGGGAGGCACTGGAGTAAGCCAGTAGGCAGGTGGAGAGTGCCAGGTGATGCTGTCATGTTGGTACTCCTGGGAGAGACTCTCACAGTTTGTTTGGAAGTTCTCTTTTGTGCAGAAGGGAATTTGCCTTGCTGCCACTTTCTACAGGACAGACCATCATGTAGCTTCTTCTAAGCTTGAGAATTTAAATTCTGTTGCAATGCAAGTCACCACTAAAATTAGGCAGAGCGTTTTACTGATAACCTTTCTCAGACCTTTAAGTCTCGACTGACTCTCAGAAACTATCTAAACTCTGTGCATAGGGACCAAGAAGACAGATAGTGCATCTTTTCACCTGATTTTGTGGCTTGTCCATCAAGTAAACATGCAGAGGAACAAGCAGTTTAATTGTGCATAAGTCTTTACTCTGCAAAACATAGGTCATGTTTAAATCCACAAGATGAATAGTTCTGGCCCAAAATGTGGTATAAGTGTGGGTCTGAGTCAAGCTCTCCCCAGAAGCTGGAGCATCTCCTGGGCAGAGCCTCTGAGTATTCTTCACTCCAAATGGGACAGTCATGGTACTGACTTTGGAAGTTTTTCTCAAAAAGGGTACTCTGAGAAATCAGAGATGCAATTATACACCCCAGAGAACAGCTATATTAATTTCCTTTGAAAGTGAAAGGCAGCACAATGTTCTGCTCTTCATGTTGGCAGCCTTCAGCCTCACCACAGTGCTGAAGGTAGTGAATGGTGCTATTTCACTATGTGTTTATATATTATATCATGAAGGTTAATTTTATAACATTGGGCATAATCACAGACTTTTATTGGATGGATGGATGGATGGATGGATGGATGGATGGATGGATGGATGGATGGATGGATGGATGGATGGATGGATGGATGGATAAAAAATGTCAGCTTAGCCTTCTGTTGGGAGAAATATGTCTTAATTGCAAGAATCTCTCCTCATGACTCAATCTCCCCAGTTTGAAATGGGTCCTGGGAGCTCACAAATAAGGCTGGATGAATTTGGGGTTGTCAGATGGTCCTGTTCTGCAGTATTGAGGAGGCTCTGAAAAGTAGTGTTCCAGTGATCCAAGCTGGTTGTGAGGGTATCCTTTGCTCATAGCTAGGCTCAAAGTGGAGGGTACATATTTGCAGTCAGGAGAGAAGGGAAGGCATAAGAGAAGCATGTGTCAGTCACATGCAAAAAAGGCTTTGCTCCTGTGGAGATGCAGCATTAGGGCAGGATCCAGATGTTTTATGGTTTCACACTGCCCTCACCAGCCACTTGGTCAAAGCTGATTCTTATCTTTCACGTGTTCAGATGCAGTCGGGGGGCTGATAATAGGTTTCCGACACCGAGCTTTCCCAGATTGCCTTGGTTTCTTGCTTAAAAAGGCACATTGTCTGATTTTTTGACTGCTTTCACTTTGCAAAGAAATTGCCATAAGTTGTACAGGTGTCATGGTGTTTTTACACTGGTGCTTTCCATAACAAGCAGGGTTATTTATATCACAGAAAGGTGCTGTTAGTCAGGTCAGTTATTTTTTATCTTGAAAGTGCAGTTTTGTCAGTGAATGAAGAAAGTTGTGAATTCAGACTGAACTCCACAAAGAGTTGAGGCTGACAAAATTAAGTCAGGAAGGAAGATTGCTAGAAAAGCCTGAATGTCGGATTTGTTTTGTATTTTTTAATTGGAGGCAACTCAAGGCAGCTTAAATTAAAAGCCAGCTTGGTCAAATAAAAATATATAAACAAAACATTACATTTCATTTTGGCTCAGGCAAGATGCTTCCATCTGCTTGAAAGGAAAATTTTGTTGCAGGGATAACATGTTTTAGGTCAATGCAAGGTAATTTTGTCTTTCTCTCCCACTCCTTTGATTAAGCTACTGAATTAAGCAAGCAGGTCTAATACGCATATGGTAATTGTTTCCACATTTAAATATATCTCTGGACAAGCAATCAAGAGACTTGGATTTTATTTTGAGTTCTGCTACTGTGTTTGACATGACCTTGGATGTTTCACAGTACTCCGAGTACCTCCTCTTCAGGGAAGGACAGGCCCACATTTCACAATGGATTTGCCTCATATTGGTAATACTAAAATAGCATGGAGGTCTTTTCACTTCCACTGTTAGCAGTGAAACCTTTAGCTTTCACTCATGCATGCATTTTTAATTTTCCTTAATTTGACTTAGTTGCATTGCCTTACGAAACTCCCTAAAGTTTACTTAATAGAGCAAAAGGAATTTCAGCAGCTGAAATACAGCATTCCCTTAAAACAAAACCTACTTTAATGAGCCTAACTAAATCAAAGAAGAAAATTACAAGTGACAAATATTTTTTACTTAATTTAATTAAATATTTCAGTTTATAATCAGCTCTCCAGATCCATTTAGTGCCTGTGATTTCTCTCATGCAAAAGATCCGTGTTTGTTGTTGCAGTTTGTAAACATCTGAAATACCTCAAACCTTGCTGAAGCCTATTGCATTGGCATTATAAACCCCTCTTACATGAAAGCTTGTGCCAGGAATCCTGCAACCTCAAAACCTCTCCTGATGTGGTTGTTTTTTCAGGCTGCAGCTCTCACTATTTGACTTACCTGCTCTTCAAGAAAGCTTTCTCCCCTGTTCTTACTCCATGCTGGCACTGCGGGAACCAGCATCAAACCCAGAGGCATTTTGTTGAATCTGGTAGTCATGAGGCTGAATGGGTTTCTGGTGGTGGCACAGCCCTGCAAAGGGTCATTATTACTCCTCTGTGCCATGCTGGTGTTAGATTTAGGATCACTGAAAGATGGGCAGAGGGATGTGGAAGCAGAAAATGTCTTTTTGGGAGCATGGGAGACAGGTGGGAATCTGTAAGGATCAGAGGGATTTGAATCACAGGATAATCAAGTTGAAGGGACCTCAGGAGGTCTCCAGTTCTATTTCATGCACAAAGGAGGGTCAACTATGGGGGTCACACCATGTTGCCCAGAGGGTCTTGAAAACCTTCAAGGATGGACAGTGCAGGACCTACTTGGGCAGCCTTTTCCTGTGCTTGACTGTCTTCATGGGGAAAAGATTTCCCCTGATATTCAAAACTCCCATGCAGAAGCACATGAGATTTTTGAGCCCTTTCTCCTGGCTGATGATCTGCAGAAAATGGCAGCTGGCACAGCCGTGACAGCAGATAGGGACGCTGCCTTCAGCTTCATCTTGCCTTCATCTCCAAGTTCTCCTGCTAATAAGCCAGGCTGTTGGGCTGGTAATGCCTGATCTGCCTGGAAGAGTGTCTTTCTGATCCGTTGTGAGAAGATGGCTGGGAATTTTCAGCCATAGCATTGTATTTCAACTGAGTTGCTTGTTTAGAATTCAAGGTTTCTGAATTCAGAGCTCCAGAATAGTTTGTTCACACAGGACTTTGGGTACATGAAAGGGGTCTCCAGAAGGCTGAATCACCCTTAAGGCTGAGTTCAAGCTGAGCAAAGTCCCATGAAAGGAGGAGGAAAATAGCATCCTGTCAGGTCACAGGAAAGCAAAGGAGTTTTGGGATGGTGGGCAGAAACAGAGCTAGCTTCTGCTCCATGTCTGGCAAAATCTGTTTCTCTTCACCCTTTCTACAGCTGGCATTTCTGTCTCGCACCCTTTGCTTAATTAGTTTGTCAGCCACTGTCATCAGAGCAGAAGGCTGCAGAACACCCAGCAGAGTGTAGCTCTCATTGCAGCTACTGTAGCTGGGCTCTACTGTAACACAAGTGATACCTTAATAAACTGCAGCATTGCAGACTAAATATCTTGGAACCAGTTGCTGCTTCTTATTAAAATAAAAAAGGGAGCAAGATATAGAAGGGCAGGAAATAGAAGAAATTGGAAAGAGTAAAGGTTACAATAATTAATGGATTCACTTCTAATACTAGAGACCTGGGTAAAAATGTCTAATCCTCAAGGTAAATGTTAGATTGAAGGTTGATGTACTATCTGTTGGAACTTGGTTTTCTCTTCTGGTTCCAGCCTCAAGTCTGAAAATGCAGAATTATTTTGGTTAGTCTCAGTACCGGTGATTGATTTGTGGACAGATTGAAACTGTGCAAAGACCGATGGAATCTGAGTCAAAGCAGTTAAATTAACTCTGCATCTTGGAGCAGACTGAACAGCTCTCTTATTGAAAGGACTCTGATGAATTTCATTTTCTTGTCAGCATCATTCTGAAACCTCACTGCAGTCCTAGATAATGAGAGTGGCTTTCTCTGCTCTGAGTGTTGGATCTCTGCAGAGAAGGCATCCTCCAGTTTCTTCAGGTAGTGTGTTAGAGGTTATCTGCTCAGACACACTGCCATGTGGGGTTTCTGGTCCGCATTTAACCTGGAAACTGGGGCAGACTTAATTTTAGGACCTGCCTGTGAGTCACAGGCATATAAGCCTAGCCCAGGTCATGTCAGAGAAAGCCCTCAGTGAAAGTATAGTGACTGAAGTCACATCCAGGTAGTCCCTGCAGGCAGGACACAGGCTCTGAGCCATTACAGAAGCATTTGCTGCCCTTTGCCCTTAACATTGCTCATGACCATGTGCCATTCTGTGTCATACCTCCATCTGAATCTGGGGGACTCATTTCACCTGCTTCATTTGTTTGAATGTTAGTATTAAGCTGAGAAGTCTTTCTTGTATTTTACAGGGATATTGTTACTCCAAAGGGAGATTGAGCCCAGTGGACCTGTGTACCTTGCATATCTGCAATTAATTTCTCCCAAGAAATATGCTCAGATTGTCTGCAGTAGGTGAAATGAAGTGCAGCCTTTGAGTCTAATTCTCCCACCAACATTGAGGTAGCTGCTGGTTACAATGGCCTTGTAAACCTAATTTAACTCCCTTCAGCCAGTGATTGGGAAGAAGAAAGCCCAGGAGAGGTCCTCGTTTACCTGTGAGGATGTAAAATTTCATTTGTGGCTGTGTAAGACCCCAGCCTCGAGCTGCAAGCTCAGCAAAGGAGTTTTGCTTTAAAAATATACAAGGCTCCAAAGATCCACATGCCAGATCTATTAAAAGGGCCTTCAGTTCTTTTCACACGTTGAGAGAGCACATGGAAGTAGATGCTACACATGTGTCTAGGGAGGTCAAATATCACATTTCTACTGGCAAACTTAAGAAAATAAGGGAACTTGGCAAAGGTTTAAAAGGCAACATTCAACCAAAATAAAGCATTTCACAAAGCATTGACTTAGCACATGCTAACCCATACAACTTAGCAAAATTCAACCCATTCAGCTTTAAGTTACACAGATATTAAGGGTATTAGGAGAAGTAAAGAAAGAAAGACAGAAAGGGAGAATTATAGTTACTGCCCGAGATCCAGTGTAGATCCAGCTACCAGGAGCACAGGAAATGGCAGGGCTGCGACAACGTGGAGACCGCATGTCTTCGGTTTTATCTGCTCTGGCCCCTTGTGGCCACCCCCTCCAAGCAGGACAGCTGGCCCAGTGGCTACTCTGGGGCTGGACTGGGGCTCCAGGGCAAGGTTTGGGGCAGTGCTCCCTGTATGCCAGTGAGTGACAGCTGCTCTGGGGCTGGCCAAGGATGCTCCAAGGAGCTGGGCTATGGAGCAGGGCACCACTTGACCTTCATGAAATTTGACCTGTCCCTTCCCTCTCATGCACACAGTTGAGTTGGTTGAAGCCACTAATTAATATAATAATCCAATGTCTCACAGGCTGACAATGCTCTTAATCCTGTCTTTTCATTGATGGAGACTCCCTCAGTATCTCAACTGTTTCTTAGTTTCCCTAGACAGCAGTTGACCTTGTTTCATCAATGCATCAAAATGCATTGGCAATCAAGAAGCTATTGATTTAAGCCTAATGGCTAGTCACTCAGGAATTTCACCTAGAAAAGAAAAAATCAATGCCTCATTATTATTGTTGTTTGTTTGTTATTATTTGCTTTCCCCCACTGTTAAGACATGATAATCAAAAGTCATAAGAGACCTACTGGCCTCTTACCTTTAAGCAGTACATTTGCAGGGCCAGGAACATTGGGTCATGCCCTGGTAAGGCAGGCAGCCAGTTACAGATTGAATGGCTCTAGAGTTACACAATTTTCCTTGATTGCATGCTGCCATACTCACCTTTCTGCTGATCTTCCCTGCGGCATGCTAGCTGCATTGCTATGTGGGACTCCAGGGAAGCTATCTTGAGCAGTGCATTATTGGAGGAGTTATTTGTCGGGAGGGACACTGAGAAACACTTAACTGCTCTATCCTATCTAGCAAGTGAGGGATGCCAAGATGCATTGCTGTCCACAGGCTATGGTTCCCCACCAATTGTGTCTGTGCTGCTAGATTCTCTTACCTGCCAAAACAGGGTGGTATTCCCCTTTGGGTTTTGTAGATCAGGCACGGAACTTGATGCAGCACAGATGTTGTCTGGAGTGAGCACAGGTTGAAGCCAGGCTATGGGGTGGTTTGCTGGCACTTTGCTACTGTGATTAGGAAGGATATGAAAGCCTGTAACATAGTGGTTCTCAGTTCCTTGGGATAGTAATCATACATAGAGTGCAGGAGCTGTCACAGGTAGTCCTGGTTTAGGTCTTCTTCAAAGTCTTGTCTATATTCAAATGCTTTGGAGCCAAATTACCTTTTGAAACAATATTGAGTCTTGGGCCTCGTTTTAACCAGGGACTTGGCTTCTGAATCATATATGGTGGTGACCATTCCATTGAAGACCAAGGGATGATATGGGACAGTCCTGACTCCCAGTGAACTGACATCCCAGTGACATTCTGGAGTGCTCCTGGATCTGCTGCATATTGGTAATACTAAAATAGCATGGAGGTCTTTTTACTTCTGCTGTTAGCAATGAAACCTTTAGCTGTCACTAATGCATGTATTCCTAATTTTCACAGTGTGAGTTAGTTGCATTGCCATATGAAACAATTACTTGAAAGGGCAAAAGGTCATTTTGGCATACTAAAGCATTGTCCCCATGGCCTCTCCTTGCTTTTCTCTTGTTGCTGAGAAGGATGAGAAGAACTGAAGGATGATTTTCATTCCTCATGACTTTGAGTGTCCACATGCAAGTCACTTTAAAGAGATGGGAGTGACACTTCCACATAATCCATCCCTTTGAAGGTAACTACCTAAAACTGTACGAAGAATATATCTACACACCAGCAACCTCTGGTGTTACCGCACCTGTAGAGCATCATTTGAACCCCCCATTCGAAGTGAGCATTACCCATGAAAACTATACAACTGTCAGAAGAATGCCTGGAGTGAGACCTACATTTCCAAAGCCAAGCCATGTGGATGATAGGCAAGTGCAGAGACATGAAGGGAATGTGACATCACTGCTTTAAGGCATACAATAAAACTACCTTAATATGGCATTTTCCTGAGTGCTACTCAAGCCAGAAAATACCTTTTGTATTGTGACTACAGGGAGTCTTCTCCATGGACACCCTCTTATCGTGTGGGAGAAGTTTGTGTGCCCTTATGAGGTTGTGAGCTATGCTGGCAGTAGTTTATGCCTCCAGTAGGGTCTCCCATGCTAGTGAGGTCTCAACTGAAGGGTCTGACAAAGTGTGTCTACTGACAACTATCCTAGGAGAAGGACAACTCTAACTCCAAACCCAGGCAGATGGAGCTCGCTTAGCCCTGAAAGGCCATCCATCTAAGAGAAGGATACTCTAACCAAACCTACATCCTGAGGACCTCACTGTCCCTGTCCAAGCTTGCTAGGCCCTGGCAGATGAACCTCAGGAGTAAAGGGTGGGGCCAGTTCTGCGCACGCTGTGCCTCACCTAAAAAATCCACTGTGCAGGCTTGAGGGATTCACCCACATTTGCAAAGCCCTGCAATGACAGGCGAAGGACAAAATGGCAGGTGTTACAGAGCACTGGGAGCCACAGACCCAACCCTGCATGCAGGCAGTTCAGGACATTTGTTGCTCAAGACTGACCCCGCAGATGACAATCTTGTTCGGCAGCATCCTGAAT